>JAJONR010004639.1:0-61153 GCA_029582245.1 Solanum etuberosum | reverse complement strand
TTTTTTTTTTTTTTTTTTTTTTTTTTGGTGTTGGATGATTTATCAACTTAGTTAAACTAGTCCTTCAAGATGACTCAGTTGGTTTGGAGGGTGGTTATCCACACGGATGACTCGGGATCGAATCCCCCTCAATGCCTTCTAAGTCGAGCCTGTCTCGTAGTTAAACTATATTATTAAGTAATGTCACTTGATATATACAATCTTCCCAAAAAGTTAAACTTTTGAAATTTTTTGTTCAAACAATGATCCAATTTACGAAAGTCTATAAAAAAAAATGTTGTTTTACGTTTGATCATATGTACCCATAATTAAAATGCTTCCATTTTCAGATTTCTCAATTTTAATAAAGTTTTCTTTGTTTCTTATTTTATTTTATCATAGATGATGGAATATTTTCTAAATTTTTCTGGTGGAAATTAAATTGCTTTTTTAGAGTTTATAGACATGCAAGTAAAATGAAATCAAAATGCATGGTTCATGCATAATACCTAAACAAGACATGCATTAATTATCATTTACAAGTTTGAAAATATAAATCTAATTCTTTGACTTGCTATGAATAATATTCCGGCAAGTTTATTTTTACTTGTCCACTTTAAAGTTTACACGTTTCTTAAGAAATATAATTAATGAATTTTTTTTATCACAATATTCATAGTGATTGATGTATAATATCAGGTCTTGGAAAATAAATAATTAATACTCCATTGAAGGCAAAAGAGGAGAAAAAATAATTATTTTTATATGTTAAAAGTGACAAATAAAAATGAAAATCTATTTTTGAAATAATGTATAAGTAAAAGTAAACGGAAGAAATATCTGAAAACTATTTATTTATTTATTATTATTTTGATAGACGGCGATAGAAATGTTAGAGCTAGAGTAATATGCTTTTTAGAAGGGCAAAATTATAGAGTATAGTATTAGACTTCGTGATTCATTCCAAAATGTCACAATAATCCTACAAGAAAAAAGAATTCACCAAATTGAAATATTACGAAACAAAATTCAGGTTTTTTTACCTGGTATTTGATATTTGTATTGGGGTTTGACTAAATCTGAATTCTCATTTTGAAATTTCTAATTACGGATACGTGGAGAGATTCCAACCATCTCACCACAACCCACAAGCAAAATTAAGTTGAACAATGAAACTGTCATGACGTGCATTTCATAATTAATTAATTTTCTACTAATTTTTTTTTCTTTATAAGCATTGTCTAATATTCACTAATATTATAAAATTTTGATACTGTCGGTGTATATAAGTAAAATATTTCGTCATACTATTGTAGGAAAAGTAGTAAGGCCGGAAAAGTCATCGGAAAAGTTCAAATCGATGATCGGAAATCTTGATTCGAGGGTGGAATTAGACGAGAAAATAAAAATTGGGGACATAAGATATAATCGACACGTGTCAATTATGGCTGCTAAATTATCTTATGAAAATGAAGCATTAAATAAGACAGTAATTCAACAGCATTGGCAGGTAAATTATTATTCTTTATAATAATTATAATATTTTTTAAAAAATAAAAAAATTACTAATTAAAATATGCACAAATTCTGTTTTTTTTTCCTGCAGATGCATTTCTTGGGGTTGTATAATTTCTGGAATGGTAAGTCGATCTTTATCTCTCTAAATATATCGAAGAGTTACGAAAGATTGAATTTGAACAGATAAAAATAAACATAGCTAATAAATGATCCGTTTAAATTTCAGTGAGTAGACCGAATCTTATTTTCATGAGTTGATTAGGTCTTTTCAACAACTACGTTCAGTGCAAATTAGGTGCAAATTAAGATAGGATTTCACTTATATATACTGATAATGAAAATAATTTTGTATGTGTTAATGTATTTTTATATTCTATTTTTTCTTAAATTGCTCAGACACCAACCAAACTTAATTAAGAAGATTTCAAAATAGAAAATAACTATAAACAACATTTTATTTTTCTTAGAAAACGTAAAATGAAATGCTGGTTGGTGAAAAAATTAGTAATTTAGGTGGGTGATTAGTTTAACCTAATTATATAATTAAGAATAAGATTCCATTTTAGGTGATTTGAAGTGATGTCCTCGAAGTGCATTAATTACATTAATTTTAAAATCTAGTTGTAGCTACTTGTATTTAATTAATAAAATTAGTGTTAATTTTTTACTTTTAGCGTTATTATTAAGAAATCAAAACTTTGGTGTATGTGCAATAGCTAGCATAAATTAATTTAATACCATTATTGCTATATTTTATTGAGTGATCCAAAAAGTACGCCTTGATCTTTTACCACCAACCTCTTATGTTAATTTCAAAATAATATTAAACTTTAAATTTGAGTCAAGACATGATCAACACTAATTTATTAAAAAAATACTTGATACTTTTTTGTCGGTGGAAGCCGTTAGATATCTCATTGAATTAATTGAGATGCGTTCAAGCTAATCCGAACATCAAGATTTTATTTTAAAAATCTCCAACTTCTTTGGATTTACACTCATTTTTATTTCCAATACAATAGTGTTTGGTTTTTCTTCTAAAGTAAAGTTAAATTTGGATACAAAATTAGATTATAGTACGATGAAAAAATAATTTATTTATACTATCATTATATATAGTCTCAAAGCTATGTACGAGGAATGAGGTTCAATTAAATTGCCTTCATCAACAAAAAAAAAATATACCATATATATACGTTTTAAAAAAGTTTGCACACATATAACTTGTTCAATGCAGTCTTTAATCCCTTGTTCAAATTTTTGATTCCTGCCTATAATGATATACTGTATACGTAGATATTTTCTTCAAAACACACTCGATTTTCACTTTTCTTTTGTAGTTGAGTTGTTTGGTTGACTGCCTAACGTTTCACCTTATTGGTGAGGATTAGACTCCCATCTGGTAATCCCGTCTCCTATTTCCCCTTCCCTTACCCCGATATAACTTTTTTTTTTCCATTTTTTTTTTTGTAGCTTATGAGGAACAATATTCAACCCAAGCCATAATGTTACAAGACAAAATTGAAGATCCAAATTTAATTGTGGTAGCATTTAGAGGGACAAGCCCATTTAATGCAAATGCATGGATTACAGATATAGACTTATCATGGTATGAACTTGAAGGCCTTGGTAAAATCCATGCAGGCTTTATGAAAGCCCTAGGGTTACAAAAGCCCATTGGATGGCCCAAACATATTAACCAAGAAGCCCAAGAACAAAATAATAATAGTAATTCTAAAGAATTTGCATATTATAAAATAAGAGAAGAATTGAAGAAAATATTGAGCAAAAATGAGAAAGCAAAGTTTATAGTAACAGGACATAGTTTAGGTGGTGCATTAGCAATATTATTTGCATCAATATTAATTTTACATGAAGAAGAGTGGCTATTAGATAAATTGGAAGGAGTTTACACTTTTGGCCAACCAAGAGTTGGAGATGAACAATTTGGGAAATTTATGATGGAGAAATTGAAGAAATTTGATGTGAAATATTATAGGTATGTTTATTGCAATGATATGGTGCCAAGATTGCCCTATGATGACAAAACTCTATTCTTCAAGCATTTTGGATCATGTTTGTTCTACAATAGCCTCTACCGTGGCGAGGTAAACTTTCTAATTTGTATGTACAATACGATCGATTTAGGAGTTTTAGATGATAAATATATAGTAGTACCATTATATCACTATTCTTGCAAGGACTTGTCATGCTTATATGGTAGGAACTTTCTAGTCTCTCTGTATGTACAATACGATCGATTTAAGAGTTTTTAAATGATAAATATATAGTAGTACCATTATATCACTATGCTTATATGGTAGGAACTTTCTAGTCTCTCTGTATGATCAATTTAGGAGTTTCCGATAATAAATACATAGTAGTACTACCATTATATCATTATTCTTTCAAGGATTTGTCATGCTTATATGATAGGAACTTTCTAGTTCTCAAAATGATCGATCTCGATCAGTAATGAATCTACGATTTTAAGATAATGACTTTGGAGTAGTACCATAACATTCACTATCTTTCAAAAACTTGTCATGCTTATATGATAGGAACTTTCTAGCTAGTCTCTCAATATGATCGACCTCGATCATTGAGGAATCTAGAATTTTTAAGATAATGAATTTTGTGTTGTATCATTACACTCACTTTTCTTTCAAGGAGTTATTATGCTTATATGATCGGAACTTTCTAGTCCGTTACTATATTCGATCTCGATCAATAACACATCTAGAATCGTAATATAATCGATTTGGAGTAGTACCATTACATTCACTATTCTTTATTGTCATGCTTATATGATCGATATCGATCAATAAGGAACTAGGACTCACTATTTTCTCAAAGTATAGAATCTAGTATTTTAAGATAATGAGTGTAAAGGATCATTACGCTCACTATTCGTAACTAGTGGAGATCAGAGTACAAGGGTCAATATATTTGGTTTTTAGCATTAATTCAAACATTAACTATAAAAAAAATTCTAAAATGAATTTACATATTCGGAAGCTACATAAAAATTATTTTAGATCATATATCAGCAGCTAATATTAAAAAAATGTCTTAATTTGTTACTAATTGCAGGTTTTGGAGGAAGAACCAAACAAGAATTACTTCTCATTGCTATGGGTTTTACCAAAAGTGTTGAATGCTGTTTTTGAGCTTATTAGGAGTTTTATTCTCCCTTGGATTAAGGGAAATGATTACAAACAAAGCTGGTCTGAAATAATTTTTAGAATGGTGGGATTAATTATTCCAGGATTATCGGCTCATGGTCCAGTAGATTATGTTAATCTTACTCGTTTAGGAACTAATCTTCATCTTCCTCAATCACAAGGTCTTAAACAAGATTAACTTGTAACCCAATTTGTTCCATTTTACTCCTTTAGGTTGATGTATAAGTTATGATATATTATCAATTTAGCTTTACAAAATTCATATTGATTGTATTACCAAATTGTGACATTAATTTAAGTTTATAAAGAAGGTATTTTTAACTTTGTATAGGTTCATGGACCTTAACAAGATACAATTCTAAGGTCTCGTCGATTCCGTGAATCACTTAAACTTAAATATGTCATCAAGCTAGCTCTGGTAAGCTATTACGCTTTCTTCAAAGGATGACTATATCTACTCCAAATCATATCATTATTTAATTGAGCACGGCATGGTATGCTATAGCTATTTAGCATTACCCCACCATAAGAAAAGAAAGAAACATTTGAACATTACAAAATTGTGCATAATATTACAAAATATTAGTTTCTACTTGTCATGGTTAAACATATTAAGATAACATATAGTAGTAAAATTACAAGATGTAAGTTGAAGTAAAATAATTTCTACATAGTCAAATCTAGATTGTTGGTGTTCGGGCTAGCTTGTGCATACTTAGATTGTTATACTTCGTACCTGCTACCTCCCCATCATACAAGTAACTCGGTCCATCAAAACTTGGGAGGATGAGAAGACATCGCCCAGCGGTTTCCACTCTATTGGTATTAACCCTGCTCTCCAATGGTTCACCAACTCTATAGACAGGTAGGCCACACCTTGGATGCTATGGAATTGCCACACATTATGACCCAGAGAGAAGGGATCCTTACATGTACACTGCAGAACTAGGCGGATAAGACTCGTGCACCTTTCCATGATTGACAACCAAAAAATTCACTCACCGGAATTTCACTGCCCTGCTAGCAACTAGTAGAGCTCTAGGAACCCTTCCTGCTAATACAACGTCAATGGAAACACCTGTATCTAACAACAATCACTGCAATTTCCACTTCATATAAAGTAGGATATATTAGCTTTTTGGTTACATACATCAGTATACAGAAGAAGGCCACAGCAAAGACGAACCCCATGTGCTCCGGAGAAAGGTATCCATAATTCCACTTGGCAAAAGAGATTACCAGATTCATCTGACCACAGCTTATCAGGAGGGTCCACAGAAGTATACTCTAAACAGCCTCTAACTTGCTATATAAGAGGTATTCATAATTCCACTTGGCAAAAGAGATTACCAGATTCATGCGACCACAGCTTATCAGGAGGGTTTACAGAAGTATGCTGTAATGGCCTTCAACTTGCCATTTAAGTAATTCTTCTCCACCTGAAGACATATGCAGTACCAGAATTAAAATATAGTGTACGATTAAATGAAGTCAATTAAGAAACCAAACCATCCTACATGTCCCCACCCACAGGCTTTTAAGGAGAAAAAAACAGAAGCAGAGATGGAAGACTAGGGAAGGAAAAGCACTGCTGATATGAAGAATCACTCTCATTCCAAATAAACCAAACGAAGTAAATAAGCAATGAGTCAATCACAGTGAAGTCCATTCTCTTCATAACTTTATCACAAAGTTTTGAATGCTGGATGAATACCTCTAATGACCATGGTGGATTCGCGGACAGTGACAATTCTGCCAACTCATTAATATCAACATTTCTTGGGAGGAACATGACAACTTTGGAGGCAATTCCCCTGCCAATGCTGAAGAGGAAGTTCCTGTAGTAATGGACAAAGAAGCACAATTTCAGAAGTACTGTTTGAGGAATATAAGAACTGAGGCAGAAGTTTTGAGGAAAATCTAAATTGCATACCCATCATGCGGCCTAAGCATGGTTTTCATGTCAAATGTTCTTTCCTTCAAATAGTCTGGTCCCCCCCACGGTGGTGACATAAAGACTACATCTGCCTGAAGCAAAGCAAAAGACTATTTTAAATCTTGAAACTAGGTAGAGGAGAAAAGAAAGGAGAGAAGGCAAAACTTGAACGAAGATTTTCATGATCAAAGAAAATAAATAGAGTGCCATCAAAGCTGAAATAAACTATCACACACAAAATACGTACAAACTAAATCTGACAGCAGGGATTCGGGAAAAAGAATTCTAGAGCTGAATTATTTCTCAGGAAGAAAATAGTAGCACGAAGTGAAAGACCACTCACTTGCAATGGCTAAACAAAAAAAATTCTCAACCTTCCCTTTGAAAGAAGCAGCCAAAGCATCCATAAGAACAATGACAGAAGACTTCTAACATAAATATATAATTTATTAATCTTTTGGGAATAGAGAAACTTGTTACCTTCAAATTAGGAGCCAAAACAAAAGAATCGCCTCTAATAAAGTCTATCTGGTCACGAACTCCATAGATGGCAGCATTATATTGAGCTAAGTCTATTCTCTTTGGATCAATATCGATTGCAATGACATGCTTACTCCTGAAAATAGTTATCCATTGAATTAATAACAGCTGGTATTTGAGTGTGCTGTCACTGAGAAAAAGTATCCACATTCTTAGCCATGCTAGGATGGATAAGAAAAGCATTCAACAAGTGATGCATAAATACTTTCTATAGATATTTTTCGTTTACTGATAAAAAGGAAATATTCCTACAGTATAGCCAAATAGTATCCCATTATTTCAACAACGAAGATGTAAAGCAATTAGCAGAGCAGTATGCCTCAAGTGCAGACGAAGTCTTCAAAGGTAGTATACAGGGAACAAAGGACGCAAGTCTTTCAAAAATAATTATAGGACCCGAAGCACAAGATGTCAAGATCCAATATGAGGTCCAAGGATTTTTGAGCTTTGCACATTAACAATGGGATTGAGATGACATACTTGCATTCACAAGAATCTAAGGACTAATATAGCACATACCAAAAGCAGAAAGTGAAACGCGGCCGTACTCACCTCATAGCAAATTGAATTGAATTCCCACCGACTCCAGTAAAGAAATCTACTATAGTACCAGAACCACAGCGAAGTGCATGATGCTTGGCTATGGCCTCTGGAGTAACTGAGAACCATCCTTCTCCGTCCATCTTTATTCCATCATCATATTTGTTAAATAATAGATACCTTTGACACCAATATTTGTCCAAACTGGGAGATATTTCTTCATTAGTATTGCAGAATTCCAGCTCTATGGACCAGGGTAAGAAAAGAAAAGAAATGAAAATTCATTAACCAAGGATAATAGGATCTTCAAACTTTAGTTAGCTAGAACCATCAATAGATCCGACACATATAAGGAGTTACAGAATGATGATAGACATATATTATGGAAGTGACCCAAAGTAACCAATGTCGAAGTAGTTTACTCAATAAAGCCAGCAATCCCGAAAACGACTTTCTTGTTTCAGACTCAGTTTATCAAAATGATTTCAACTCTAGCTACAAGCATAGTCATTGAAGAAAGAGATTCTAAACTTAGGCTACAATCAGCAGAAAATTTCAGGAACAGAAATTCTTAGGAGAAGTATATGCTAGTTATCAAATTTTACAATTGTTAAGTTCAACCTGACGAAATATAGCCCTCTAGTTGACAACACTGTTGGAACGAAAGACTTAAAGCAGGGATCCAGCGATAAACTAATAGTTACTTCTAGAAGGTTCTCAGCTGCACTCAGGCAGAACACGGTATGGCACGACCAAGTCCAGAATCACACAGGGTTACTGTTTACTATTAACTCAGGCTCAGAACTAATGACCATGCTTACCAACAATTCATATTTGATTACACCAATCTTCATACATATCAAAGATGGAGAATTGACACAGTTAATGCCAGGTAATATTAGAAGTGCCTAGCCCTTTTCTATTTTTGGTGTAAACATGAATATATGGAAGAGCTGGAATCTTCTTTTGATGTTCTAGGATCTCTGTAAGTAGGTTATAGCTTAGTACATCTCCCTATATTCCCTTGTAATTATGGACACTGCAGTTTTTATGCAGCAAATAGCTATACAAAAAATGTCACCTTCAAAAAAAATATGCAAGGTAAATTAAAGCACATAAATGTAAGGCAAGAGAAGGAACACTCTAGTTCACAAACCTTGAGCTTCGGTTGGCAACTTCAATTTGGATTTCGTTTTTCTGACTCTCTTTTTCTGTTTTGTAGAGCTAAGAGTACACAAATTGTCAGCAAATTGTCCTGCTACTTCTGATTCATTGAGCTGTCTGTCCAACAATACATCATCCTCTATAAATCCATCTGCAATGTCAAGCTCAGACGGTAGACTTGCAGAAGTTTGCAGATCATTAGATTCTTTTAAATCTGCATCATCCAACTCCACCATCTCAAGTGCCGTTTCTGGTTGTTTGGTGGTAAAATTAGTAAATATTAGGTCGTCCATTCCTGGAGGTGGATCCCAAGTACATTGCATAGTCACAGTGTTATAAAAGTAGTTCCTTTGGTAATCATTGTCCCAATAAAATCTCCAATCATTAGTAGTTCCTTCACAATTATTATTAGTTGCATTACAACTATTTAATTCTTCACCAACAACATTGCAGAGTAGCCCATCTTCTGTGTGATGTTCAGCCGTTTGCATAGCAATAGACTCCACTTGCTCTCCAGATAAAGAACATTCCATACGGGCATACTCCATCTGCTCTCCATTTAAGGGATTTCCCTCACAATGACCATTTAATGCCTCTCCACTGATCCATCTACTGTCAACATTGCTATTTATTGGACAGCTTTCTGCATGGTTTCCACATTCCAAACTTGAGCCAACCATTACTCCAACATCTTTTTCCAATTGAACTTTTTCACATATAGAGACATTATCCTTTGTATTATCCAGACTAAGACCCGATTGCTGATTGCAAGCAATGCATTCAAGGGATGTGTGAGCACTACCAGCGCTCAAATTGTTCAAACCTTCCTCTCCACCATTAAGACAATGAAAATCACCATTCCCAGTATAGAAGGATGAGAATTCACTTTGTTCAAGAAGTGACATGCAGGAAGAAACCTTGTTTGAGTTGCCATGCAGAGTACCATTAGACTCACATTCTTCCTTCAGCTCTTGTATTGAAGTTAGCACTTCATCCTGAGTATTCTCGCACGACGAAAGATTCTTCTTCTTTCCATCCTTCAATTTTCCCTTAACTCTTTGATTTCTCTTCTGCTGGAAGAGATAGAGAGAGACATACAGGGAAGAAGTTATACCCCTCACGTGAGTGCAAAACAGCAACATAGTCTAGGAAATCAAATTTCTAGAATCCATGCTTTCATTGAACAGATTTTATTTATTATTAACCATGGCGTCTAGGCCAACATGCGCACATCTCAACCAATTCCAGGTGTACCCGCTATCTCCCACCAACACAAGTATCAGGTAACTCTGTCTACCAAGGCTTGAATAAATGAGAAGAAATCACCAAGTGATTTTTCCTCCCGCTAGAATTTGAACCTGAAAGCTCACAGATATCAATCCCCTTCATTGACCACTATGCTACACCTTGGGTATTTTTGCAACATTCTTTTTAGTAATAAGAATGAGTTTCATTGAACAGTTTAAACATAAAATTGAATTATTTAATGAAGATCTGTGACAGGAACTTGAAAGAAATAAGGATTCAAGTCACCAAACCATGAGTCAATATCCTTAATACGTTGATTTTAACACAAACTGTTTGAATTTCTTACCCCTATTTATCAATTTAGGAGCTGGCTTGCATTATTTGTACTTCAGGTTGTAACCCTTCAAAAAGACTCATCTCTCAATTAAAAATACAATACCATCGAAAAATCAGTCTCACTATCTAAAAACCTGGGACAGTACTCGAAAACAGAACCTGTAACTTTCCTATGTTTTTCAGAAGACAATGAAACAGAAATTATGCAGAGAGCCAGAGACAGAATATGAGCAAAAATTAGGAATGCATCAACTATTATACCAAAACAAAGCATCTTCAAGCGTGGCACAATTATTTACGGGAACTGTGGAAATGATTTATAGAGGTATACTACCTGGAGCTAGAACCAAAAAAAAACCTATGAAAATCAAATAAGTTATACGAGAAAATTGGATACCTCCTTGTTAGTGCGGAATGAAACAGGAAGGCCCATTTCATTCATTTGTCTGGCAAGCTCCAAATCTTCCGGTAAAGAGCCAAACTCTGCCAAGACCAAAAGAGAATTGCATATTAACTAGATAAAGTACCAAGATATTTTACTCCCTTTTTTTTTTTTTTTTGATAAAGTACCAAGATATTTTACTCCTATTTTCCAATATCTCCTCAATAACCCAAATATCAAATGTAATAGGTAACTAGAAATTAGCTTATGATACAGCGGAGTCCTTGCCATTTAGTGGGGACGCATTATCTTTGTGGACATCAGTGTTCTGCACAAATAAATAATAAAGGTTATAGAGATGTGTAGTCCATAAAGAAATCAAGCCATAACCTAAAGAGAGGGAGAGAGTGTGTGCTTGTGTGCACTATATAATCTTAATGTCCCAAAACTCAGCATTTCATCTTTGAAACTCAGTGGTAAAGTACTTACCCCTCTAGACACTTCTTAAATAACGACCTGGTCCAACAGTCATAAGCACTAGAGAGTGAATGTCTATGTGTGCATATACGACTTTGATGTCAGAAAAATCATTATTTCATCTTTGAAACACGGTGTTGTAATGAGCATACTCTCCTCTACCCTTCACCACTTAAATAACAACTTGGTTCAACAGTCATGTTCCAAACTTGTGACATGGGCATATTACCACACATCCCATATCGTATGACCTTTTCCATCTAACCAAAGTCACGTGAGAGTATGTATACGTACATAAGCATACATGTACAGTGACGGAGCCAAAATTATCACTTAAGGGGTTCAAAATAAAAACAAATAAATACACAAAGAAACCAATGGAATTCAACATCAATTTTATATACATAAAAAAAATAATCTAATCTTGTATATATAGTATATTTTTCCGCTGCCCTTCCTCCATTTGGCTCCGCCCCTGTATATGTATATCCATAACAATATATATGTGTCTGCATCAACTAACTTCAATTCCAAACTAGTTGGTATCTATGAATACACTTCTCTTCTTTATTTTTCTATTCAAGCCAATTTAAACTGGAGTATAACTTAACTTGCTCGGACACTTCAAATATGTCAACGGATACGTATCAGATTCTCCAAAATCGTGTAGTTTTAGAGAATCCGACACAGGTACTGCATCAAAAGTGAAGAATCAGCGCAACTTAAACTACAACCCGCGTTCAAAAAAAAGATCCAATTTTTTATTTTATTTTTGCTAGTAGCTCCAGTATGCACATACCCAGTTGAAACCATCAAAAGGGGCAAATAAGCTTACCGCAGATTCCAACAAAAGCTTCCCTTCTTGCGAATAATCTCTGTAGAAGCAAAAAAAAACATGCAATTTAAAAATTCACTTGCCCTAGTAAGCTAATTTTAAAGATTCAAATTTAAAAAAGAGGGCGAAAAAAGGTGCTAACGAAAGATGAACTTCAGTAAGCTTGAACAAAGAGCCGAGAGCTGCAATTGCTGAACCTTCTTCTTCTTCTTCTTCGTGAAGCTTTACGGTTTCCATTGTTTCCGATTTAAAAAAAAACTACTGTACTTACGGTAGGAAGTTCAGTTCTGTCGATTCGAAGAACAAGGAAACATATATATATATATATATATAGGGAAGATGATGAAGGAAGATAAACGGGTTCGGGTCGGGTTTTGAGTTGAAACGCCGTTGATTTATAGGGAAAAGCTTCAACTAAGACAGTCGAAACGTTGAATTTGCAGGAAAAAGTTGAAAATGGCGGCGGTCCGACCCGTTTAGACACCATTCAGAAAAAGGTACTACCACAGCTGCTATTCTTCGGATGTGCATGGAACAAATTATTCATACGCAATAGTTCAATGTATACTTAGTTAATTTACGCTCGTATGCAATAGTTTATAATTAGACATTCGATCTAGAAAAATATTATTAATATTCACTTATGATATATCACGATTTACACCAATTCCATTATATATCTTTGTGAACTTCATTCACTTTTACTTGGCTGATTTCGTTTTATGAGAGTCAATGTGTATTCTTAAAGCAATATTGAATTAGATTAGTTTAATATTTTTTAAATTTTGAAATTTAGATGTTTAAAAATTATTCAAAAAATACTACTAAATTACAATAATTTTTAATTTAAATATAATGAAAAAAAATTACATTTTAGAATATTGAAAAAAATTCATGCGATTTGACTATCTAGAAATAAATCAGTGAAAATAAACCAAGGGAGTATTAACTTGGGAGAGAAGAATAGTGTTAGTTGAACTTATAGGGGGTGTAATACTTGTTGCCTTTGGTGTTATTTTGAAGTTAAAACAACAAATTGTTAATTAGCACTTGAACTTAATTCCTTAATTATTTCATAATTAGGGAATTTGTTCGCGCTTCGCGCGGTGGTTAAAATTTTTAAGGGTTAATTTTACAAAATTCTCCTCCCCTGTAGTTTACAATATTACGTATACATTCCTTATTTTGATTATTATTTTTTGTAACTATTCTTTAAATTTATTTAAAATAAATATAAATTAATTATAATTTGACAACTTTATCCTTTTGTATTAATTTCTTCATATTAATCCACATTATTTTTAAAAATGACTTATATAATGAAAGTTTTAAAAATAAATCAATAGGAAGAAGTGTGAATCTTTGTTCGGTTAAAAAGGACACGTTTATATATATATATATTTATATAATATATATTATAGTATAAACTTATTTGTGTAGATTTATTTTTATTATAGTATAAACTTATTTGTGTTGATTTATTTTTAACGTATTTATTAAATAAGTCATGTTTTTAATATTATGCATTAATATGAAGAAATTAATACAAAGAAGGACAAATTTGTCAAGTTATAATTGATTTATATTTATTTTAAATAATTTTAAAGAATGATTAAAAAAAAATTAAAATAAGGGATGTAGGTGTAATATCGTAAACTACAGAAAAGGTGAGTGTTATAGAGCGAAACCCAAAGAAATTATCCCATTTTTCTATTAAAAAAATAATTTTTGATCTCTATCAATGTCATGTCTTTTTTTTTTCTCCAGTTATAACATCATTAATTGTTCTAATTATATTATATTATCAAGATAAATACCAACATGATTTTTTTTTTGTTAAACTTACCAATTAATATCGAACAAAAGAGAATTTATTCTTAAGCAATAAGCTATAACATACATATATATATAGCGAATATTTCGTAGTAAATAATGATACACATACATGCAAGCATTTATTGGCAATTGACCCTTTTAATTTCTTTTAATCTAAATAAAAGTTAAAAAATATTTTCTATAATTGTTATTAAATAAAATAAAAATGAAAAGAAAATTAAAAAGAAACTAAAACAACCATTGAGTTACATTTTTTTCTGGCACATACTATTTCCCTATCGTTTATCCTTCACTAATGCCTCTACTATTGTTTTATTCTTTTTTCCCCTATATGTTGTACAAGTAAAAAAGCACACATAAAAACAAAGAAGGTAAAAGAATGGTATACAAACTACAAAGTAGTAGTGATTCAACTTCATTAAATTGAAGTTTGTTAATAATTACTTTTAACAATTGAAAAAATGAAACAAATCCGTTACTGATTTAAATGCTAAGTATTGATGTTTAATACTCAATAAAAACTAATCTCCTCCTCATAATTTAGACTCATAAATATGTTATAGTAAAAGTTGTACTTTCATAATTATATATAATAAAAATGTTATAATAAAGATAAAGAAATAAAAATATTATAATACCAGTATTTCGATATAAAAACAATTATGAAAAATTAAATACGAGTAAAAGAATCATATACCTTTTTATAGATTTATTACAACAAAATGTTGAAAAATTTGTCAATTGAAGAACAAAAGTTAATATTTATTTCCAAGAAAATAAGAGTAGCATAAGCCTTTCAGCCCTTTGTTCTTATTTAAACGGTGTTTATATATTTATATTAGTAATTGTAATTTAACTATATATACATATTTTGTAAAAGGTTATTTCGTGTTGTTTGGTTATAATATTATTATATCTTTTATTTTATTACTTTTTTATTGACATTTTTATGAGGAAAAATAAGAGACCAAATTATATAAATAGAAATTATACAACAAACAACTCTCATACTTCTAAAATTCAATTACTCGTGCTTCGAATTAAATTTTAAGTTCGTATACAAAATATACTTAAGAGGCATCATAAAATACACAAGAAAGAAAGAAAGAAAGAAAAAATAATACAATACACATATCATTGCGACTTTAGTCATTAAAATTAAAAGTAGAAGGAAAAACAAAATCAACACATAATTGTCTAAGATCTTGTCATATCACTTCACAAGCCTATCAATATTCAAAGCTTTCTTCTTCTTTTTCAAGTCAAACAAAGGTAGAGAGGCATCACTCTTGTTGATATTCACTTCACAAATCTATCACTATTCAAAAGCTTTCTTCATATAAAAATTAAATTTAAGAGGCATCATAGAGAGATATAAGAATAAAAAGAGAGAAAAAATAAAGAAATATTACAATACACATATCATTAAAAAATAGAAGGGAAGAGAAATCAATACATAATTATGTATACTCTTGTCAATATCCACTTCACAATTCTATCACTGTTCAAGAGCCTTCTTCTTCTTTTTCAAGCCAAATAAAACCATGAATATAATACTATGGTGAAAATAAAGGGTAACTTTGGATAGAATACCATGAAACAAAAAATATGAATTTATATAGAAAATAATGGAGGAATATCATAAGGTTTCATATTTAATATTTAAAGGTTATGAATATGAAAAGTTGAAAATTCTGAGAGTTATGAATATATGCACATTATATCTAATAAATAAGATATATTATAGTGAGAGGTGAAAAGTGGAGTACTTTAATATAAAGACTTTATGAGATATTAAAAATAAAATAAATAATTAAATGAAGAAAAATGATCAAAAAAAGGAGAAAAAGATAAATATAAATGGAGGCCATAGAGATGTGTCACATCACCTTGTCTATGTTCCTCCTTTATATATTCCGCTACTAAAAAAAGTACAAGTTGCTATTTGTAGGTGGTATTATATGTTGTAATCCAATTTATTATAGTCCTATCTATTATAAGATGGTCCTTGAATAGAACATTAACCTACTTTTTACCTATTTGCCTATTTATCAAAGTCAACCACTAATTAAGTATTAATCTTTTAGTTTCAATCACCATTAGTTGAAAATGACCCATAATAATAGTGATTCTCCACTTATCTAAATATAAAATATTAACAAATTCTTGTCTCTAATTAAGTTGCAAATTAAATACAACAATTTCTAAGATGAAGTTTTTCTTGTATTGCTTTGCTTGCATTTGAGTTTCTTTGAGATTATTAATAAGTAATTTCAAATGCTTTAAAGAAATAAAATTTATTTTGCACATTAAATAATAATTAATATAAGTTGTATGAGAATTGTTTTTATTTTATACATTGATAGATCCAAAAAATTTAGGATGTGGGGTCCACTGATTTTTTTTATGTGTGTGCGAAAAAATAGTTAAATTTGCTCCTAAAATTTACGAAATAACTAAATATGTAATAATTCATTAAAAATTGACCGCGTGGAAGCCGTCGAAGTGTTTAGATGTTAACTAATAGTCCATCCGTCAATATGTGTCACTTTTATAACGATAAAAAAAACATACTTAAATACCTTAATTATTAATGGAGATTATATTTAATATCATTTCACATGATTTGGGGCAAATTTCATACATTTTCCCTATAATATCTGACCTATTCTTGAATTTGTCACATGTCAAAAATTCTTTACACCTATTTTAGTACAAGTTGAGATATTATTGGTAGATATTATAAGGGTTCATATAGTGACGAAATCAAATTTTTTGTTAAAAGGTATTCAGAATTTAATATATACATATAAAAAATAATTTTTAATTTTTAATTTTCGATAAAAGGTGTTCGATGGACCACTCTTCACTACATATGATTACGCCACTGGTTCATAACCTCTCTCGTTGAAAAATTACACTTTATTTATGGTTAAAATTTTATATTTTAAAATTTTTACGATAAAAATCTTGATTCCGCCACTGATGATTGGAGTCACTATCACTCCATTCTCAGCAAATCTCATATGCCAATACAGCTAATTCATCTGTACTATTGCCAGTTGACAGCCCACCAAAACTGTCAAGATTTAGCAGGCTCTGTTGACACTGACAAACACCAACTTTCTCCTCTTTTTTTTACTTCATTTTGCTTCCAACTTCACTCACTTTCAAGATTCTCTTCTTCTTTCATTTTACTTCTTATGTTATATACTAGAAACAGACAAATATAGTCTTTTGTTAACTGAATTTACTGTTACTATAAATCAACTGACTTCAAATCTTGAATCTTTTTCTTTTTTTCTGTTGTTAAACAAGACACCCTTTATATTTTTTTTTTGTTTTTATTCAATTTTGGGATCTGGGAAGTTTTAGTTTGGATCAAATGGAAGGAGCTGATCAAGTGTTCAATTCATTGGATCCAGAGTTCTCTGTTTCATCACCGGTTACTCGACAAAAAGCAGCTGCTGCTAAGAAGATCATTGAGAATCATTACAAGAATTATCTTCAAGGCTTGCAAGATCGCAAAGAAAGGTTCTTTTTTTTAATGTAATATTGTGAGGATTCATTGTGAATTGATTATATTTATATATGTTGGCAATGTAGAGAATTTGTTGTACTTATTTCGTTGTTGTTACTGTTCTTTATTTTGTCTGTTGTGTATTGCTCTCCATTTTGTATTATTTCGTTGCTGTTACTACTCTTATATTTGTATTCTCCTTTTTCAAACTGTTTGAAAAATGCCTTTTGAAAGCTGAGGGTCTATCAGAAAACAACCTCTCTATCTTGTCTATCCGGATTATACGGGTATGTTGTTGTTGTAGTACTTCTTGTTTTTGTTTTTATTTCGTGTAATGTTGACTTCGTCAATGAAGACTCATATAGCTAGTTTAGTTTGTTTGGGACTGAGACGTAGTTGTTGTATTTATGCAATATGAGTAGTTTGTGTTTTGTCTTTTTAATTGTTTTCTGTTATGTTTGTGTGTTTCAGGCGAAGAATGTTGCAGAGAAAGGCGCAAGAAGCACAGATACCGGATGATGAGCAAGAGAAGATGCTGAGGAATTTGGAGAAGAGGGAGACTGAGTTTATGAGATTGCAGAGGCATAAAGTTGGAATTGATGACTTTGAACTTTTGTCTGTCATTGGTAAAGGCGCATTTGGCGAGGTACATTGTCTTTTTTACAACTCCATTTCATAGAATTATTTTCTGTAATACATGTTTTCATGATGTAAATTTATTAACACAGGTCAGACTGTGTCGATTTAAAAGTACTGGTGATGTTTTTGCCATGAAAAAGTTGAAGAAATCAGAGATGCTTAGCCGAGGACAGGTAAACGTTGATGATACAGCAAAATAACATTCTTATGAATTGTTCATATAAGTCTATTTGCAAAATTTGATTGAAAAAATTTCTGATCATCAGTCCAAGTATGCTGATATACATAAACTTCATCTGGTTCTTTCAGGTTGAGCATGTTAGATCCGAGAGGAATTTGCTCGTGGAGGTAGATAGTCGTTGCATCGTAAAACTCTTCTATTCTTTCCAAGATTCAGATTTCTTATACCTTATCATGGAATATTTACCTGGTGGTGACATTATGACCTTACTCATGAGAGAAGACATTCTTTCTGAAGATGTCGCGCAGTTCTATATGGCAGAGAGTATATTAGCAATTCATTCTATTCATCAGCACAATTATGTCCACAGGTATCTGCACAATGCATCAATTGGCAGTATCATTTCGGTTGCCATGTTTTTGATGCTATCTTATATGTCATTGTTGTTACATGTACGCGAACACTTACAGGCTTAGTCGTCTACAATTGTTTCACCTTGACGTTGATTCAGTATTTATTCTGCTTTCAGGGACATTAAACCTGATAACCTTATACTGGACAAAAATGGACATTTAAAGCTTTCTGATTTTGGTTTATGTAAACCACTGGAAAGTAAATATTCATCGCTGTTGGAAGCTGAAGATTTGACAAGTCAGGAGTCCTTAAGTGAGACTGCTGATAGTGATAGAGCTCCATGGTTAATGCCAAAAGAACAATTACAACAATGGAAACGAAATCGTCGTGCCCTGGTATGTACTTGTATTCCATGTTCTTCTATTTAGTTTTTTTTGTCGATTGAGTATGCCATGATTGAATAAACTTATCAGTGAAACTCTTTTGTAGGCGTATTCTACTGTAGGTACTCTTGATTACATGGCACCAGAGGTTTTGTTGAAAAAAGGATATGGAATGGAATGTGATTGGTGGTCATTGGGAGCAATCTTGTACGAGATGCTCGTAGGATATCCTCCATTCTGTTCAGAAGATCCAAGATTCACATGTCGAAAGGTACTTCAATGTTTATTTGATGGTAAACATAAGATAGTTCCTTCCACACACGACGACTCTAGAATGATCTTCTGAAGTCTTTGAACATTTTTCGGGCAAGAGGAATGAGTTTCAAACTTGTGCTCAGCATCCTGTTAGCATTTACAAGTATCATTCATCTTTGTATGATGTGTTATATTTCTATTTATGTATCAGATAATCAATTGGAGAGCATGCTTGAAGTTCCCGGAAGAACCAAAAGTATCAGATGAGGCTAAGGATCTGATATGTCGTTTGTTGTGTGATGTTGAATCAAGGTTGGGGACTAGAGGAGTGGAAGAAATAAAGGTAAATAACCGCGAAAGAGATGAACTAATGCCAACTAACTGTGAAGACACTGTCTTCAGACAAATTAAAAATGGAATATGTTCCTTTCTCTTTTGATCTGGTACAACTTAGTATGCTGTCACGACGTCTCTATTTTTGTGGTTTTCTTCCTCTGAATGTGTGAATATGTTTCTAGGCTCATCCTTGGTTCGAAGGAACTAAATGGGATGCACTTTACGAAATGGAAGCTGCCTACAAACCCATTGTTACAGGAGAATTAGACACTCAGAATTTTGAGAAGTTCCCTGAAGTGAGTATTCTTGCTTATCGAACCCTTACTGTATTCATTTCACTTTCCAGGGAGGATGTATTCGTTGTAAATAAACGTTCATGACAATGAGATCAGTTAGAAGTCATCCTTTTGCCTCATGATCCATATATGAGTGTGACATTTTCCAAAATCATGAAGATACCAACCACCTTTTTCGTTACTTTTGTAACTTCTACCTGCAATTCGACTAATTCATCCATCATTTATGAATTTGCTCTGTTGAATCTTGGCTATTTCCAAGCAGTATCAACAGATATCTCCCTTTCGGCTTCTTATAAAGTCATCATTCTCTTGCATTTCACTTCCATAATCCTTCTGTTCTCCACATTGATCCATGTAGTTTATGTGAGATTTTCCTTAAAACAACTTTTTTTCCCTTTAAATATGCTAACTTTGTTTCACTTATAGGTAGAAGGTACACAATCGACAACGCCAAGAGTGGGACCCTGGCGAAAGGTAATGGTTACAAGTTCACAATGCATTACTTCACTCCGTCCCCTAAAAAAACGAAAACTCAATGTTAGAATGTAAGTACAGTTAAACCTCTCTATAACGACATTGTTTGTCCAGATACTTTTTGGCTGCTATAGCAAGAAGTAGTTATAGATAACATATAATATAGTAACATAATATGAAAGTCTCCAAAGAAAAGTGAAATGTTGTTATTGAAGATGATTGTTAGAAAGAGGTCTAACTGTATCAACATGACGATTCCAACATGCAGATGTTAACTCCCTATTTAGTATTTTTTGGACTGGTTCCTAACATGTCGATTTCAACGTGCAGATGTTAACATCAAAAGATGCCAATTTTATTGGATATACTTACAAGAAATCAGACATCCTTAAATCAGCTGGAACTTCAGGTGTGCTAATACTTTCACAAAGCTGCTACCTTGAATTGTATCCTTTGGAATTGTTGTGAACAAGTCATTGTTATCTCTACAATTCACAAGGATCGAAAGACATTGCTTGAACACGTTCTCAAAGTTTGTCGATTTTCTCTCCAACCTATTTTTCTCATGGTATCAGAGCGTTTAGGTTCATATGTAGCGTTAGCATCAGCATCAGATTTGCTCACTTGTCATGAAAAAATCTTTAAGGTTGAATAAAGTAGTCAAATTGTTCTCATACTTAGATTTCTAGACCTTTTTTGCCACTAATGTAAAGCTTTTCCATGAGTAACACTGTCTCTATACTGTTGATATACTGCTAATTTCAAAGGCACTTCTTCATCATGCAGGGATAGACGCGAGTTCAAATGGATCAAAGCCTCCTCCATCGTTAGTATCATTATTTGGTACAATAACTTTAAATGATTTAACATGCACTAGTTGAAACTCGAATCATGAGATATCGATGAATGCTGTTGAAGTCTAAACCATATGATGTTACTTCTGTTCTATACAAGTTTCTCAGCTTCCTTGGCTAAAAGCTGCTGATTCTTCCTGTGTTTTTCTTTAACGACAGGTCGTGTAGACTTGCAAGACACAACAAACTAGGACAACCAAAAAAGGGACAGCTGAATTTGGAGTCTCCTTTGCATGTACTAAGGACAAGAAGCACAAATTGCTTGTGTATATAAGGGGAATAAACAGTCAACATTTCTCATATTTTTTGAGTTTCACTTTTATCCTCTCTGGCCTTCACCATGTAATGGTAAATGTACAGGAAAACATATACCTGGCTCAATTCAATCAGAAAACATTTAGGGGAAATATCAGTTTTGCTTCAAATACTTTGGTTAATGCTGTGAATAGTATCTCAAAAGGACTCATCCTTTATAGGTCTTGTAAAGAGCTACTAAAAGGGATTAAGCTCGCGCACATGAGAAATGGACTGAGAGGTAAAACTAGCATGATTTGCCATCACCCCTTGTGCGCGAGATAAATTGCTACTGGTTTATACTAGAAGAAGTAACAGAGATTATGTTCATTTGAGGTAAATAATAGGCATAGCATATGTAACAATGAATGGTAATCATATGGTTTCAACATAGAAAGATTGAAGGCCAGGAGATCTTAGAATGATTTTAAAACCACAGAAAGTTAGGTTCAGCATAAATACATTAAATTACAAAGGTATCTTCTACAGAATACTCGATTCGTTACAACAATTTATCAGGACTATATGCAATAAAATGGATGAAACTATTACAAACAAGCAAAAGTATTAGGATAATAAAGAACATAGAACTTGGACTGTGAGGCGATTAGCATAGAAATGGTATGCCAAGTGATAGGAAAAATTGATGTGTTGTTGCATTATATAACCCATACGAACATGAAACACAAGGAAAGTCATATCTTCACGAGGCCAAACTTTTGAATTGCTGCTAGCTTTTATGCAGAACTAGCAGGAGTACACATTTGAAGCCGTCAACAACTTTAATAGGCAAAGGCTTATTGACAGAGCCAAACGTATGACAAACTTATTGCCCTCTATAATCTGCCATCCAGAAAGTGAGAATTCCTTTAGTACTGTACATAAAACACCTTAGCATATACATAAATATTCTACAAGAATTTACCCTTCTCAAACCAAGAAAAATGGAGCAGAGATCATCATCTTGCCTTGGCCTGTGCTTTCTTTCTGCCCAGAAACATTAAGACGCGCGGGAAGAAGGACTTCTTCTTTTTCTTTGTGACCTTCACTTCCTGAGATGAATCGGTTTCACTCTTTGTTTGTACATTTTCTTTTGGATTTGAGGTTTGATGAGGTACTGCAGCCTCAGAAGCTTTTGATTCTTTATTCTCCTCAAAGCTCATTTTTGAGCTCATTGTTTTGTTTACCGGGGTAACAGATTTACCAGATTTCCGTCTTTTCTCATGCTCCGCTCTCCATTTCCTCAGCTCTTGCTCTGCTGCCAATTTTCCTTCTTTGGCTTTCTCGGCCTTTTGCAGTGCGATTTCTAGTGCTTCCTTCTTTTCAGTCATCGCAAGATTAACCTCCTCGAGCTTGTTAAGACTACTCAACTCTGATTCCTTGGCTACTTCTATTTGGGACATAGCAGCAGACACCCTGGTATTAGCTTGTTTCTCTGCCTCATGGGCCTGCTTGCTGAGTTCATAATACTCCTCTAAAGAAAGTGTTACTCCAGTTGTCTCATCCGTTGTGCTTTCGGTTGATTCACTCTCTTGTAGAGCACTGATAGCCGCTACGGCCAACTTCTCTGAAGCTTTTGCAGCCTCTATCTCTTTTTTTACTGCAAGCAGTCTACTTTCCACGGTGCTAGATGCTGCCTTTGCTTGCTCCGCCTCTTCCTTTGCCTTCCTCAGCTCTTCCCGAACTGTTTGAGCGAGTGACTTTGCACGATCGGCCTCTTGTGCTGCCTCTTGCAGTTGCTTCGGTAGCTCCACCATCTTTTCTCTTGCTTCTTTTTCCTTTATCTGCAAAAGGGAAATCTCTGACTTTGTTCGGTTCAACTCAGCTTCAAGAGATGTAACGGCAATTGCTGCCATTCCTTCTCTCTGTTGTAAGGAAGCTAGTTCTGATTTTTCCTTTTCCAATTCTGCCTTTAATGCAACTGCTGCTACTTTCAGGCATTCTACTTCAGCTGTTGCTTTCTCAATGTTGAGTTTCACTTCTTCGAGTTCCCTCTTAGCTGATGCCACAACTGCTTGTATCTCATGATGACTTATTTTATCCGTCTCTAATTGCTCGCCTTTCATGTTCCCTTCTTCATCAGCCTCCTGTTTCAATTTTGATTCCATGTAAGCTGCTAACTCAGTGTTGAGATCTTGTAACAAAGATGAAGCAGTATCTAATTTTGCTTTATGATCCTTTGCAGACAAAATTTGATGGTTTAGCCTCTCAAGCTCTTCTTCCGCCTGCTTCAGTTCGTTCTCCCAGTTTAGAGTATCTTGCTCTCTTGCCATAGCTGCTCCGACTCTATGTTCCTCGGCCTCTAGATGTGCAGCATGTGCAGCCTCCAAAGCATCCTTTGAAGTAATGAGCTCAATAGTCAAATCCTCTACTGTCTTCTCAACTTCATTTGATACCGAAACAGCTTCTTCTGCTTTTTCCACAGCAACATCTTTTTCGGATACCAATATATCATAATCCTTACGGAGAACATCTAATTCGGAGTTAACAGATTTTAGCTCTGAAACTGCAGTTTCAAGCCTAGCTCTGGCAACTTCAAGCTGTGCTTTAGCTGCAATACTAGAGTCATCAGCAATACCCCGCTCCATCTCTTCGACCCTGAGCGTGGCAAGTTCCGAATCCTGTCTTGCTTGTTGCTCTTCTGTTTGTGCTCTCTCTAGATTGAGCTTTAACTCTTCTATGAGTCTCTTAGTGCTATCTAGTTCTTTCAAAACTAGCACTTTTGCATCTTCTGCATCCTGACATTGTTTCTTATACAATGGGATCTCCTCTTGCACTTTGGTTAGTTCTTGCTCGATAAGATTCCGTCTCTGCACAACCAAAGAAGAAAAAAAACGAACTTCTAAAGTCAAGAAAATAACATGGAAGAGCCTGTTACGCCAAGCTTCTAAGAAGAAAAAAGTGCTTATTTTAGAGAGTGAAGAGTCAAAAACACGCCTAAAGTATCCGTCTTTTGAGTTTTATACCCGAACTATCAGGTGTGCAAGTTTCCTACCTGAACTATTACCAACCTCTTTATCTAAGTACACGTCAACTATCAACTGTTCCCTTTTCCTACCTGAACGATGGTGATATTTCAAGTAGCAAAAGGAAACAACTGATAGTTGAGGTGTGTTTTGGTAAATAGTTGGTGATAGTTCAGGTATGAAACTCGAAAAACCAAGATACTTTAGGTGTGTTTTTGACCATTAACTCTATTTTATAAAGTTGAGGTGTTGGAGAGAATACCTCGACTGTCTGTTGTCTATGAGCCTTCCAGTCGACAATCCCTCCAAACTTTGAAACTGCCTGTTTCACAGATTGGATTGGTGCTGCTGTATCGATATTAACTCTGTTTACGTCAACGTTCTCAGGCTGCTTAGACTGAGCAGTAGGCCCTGGGATCTTGATTCTGAGAGTGGGAGCCTTGTCAATGTTATCCGATGACTCTACATGAATATTATTTTCAGGTTTTGGCTCTTGGACGTGGGAAGTAGAACACGAATCATCAGCACTTTTGGTACTACTAGGAGAATCATTACTTGCTTGATCTTCTCCTGAATGATTAGATTGAATATGTTGTTCCTCTTTGGAACCACTTGGTTTTTCATTTGATAGAGAGGATGGACTAGTTTCGGATAGAGCTGTTGAATTTTTATCGATAGGAGGCTCCGATGGCTTAGGACTTTGTACAGATAGAGATGAGTCTTCCTGATCAACCATAGGTGTACTAGAAGCTCCTGTTGGATGAGTCTCACTCTTCTCCAACGACGAGCTTTGAGTAGCCTCTTCTACTTGCTCCGAAGCATCCACGTTTAGCTGCTGATTCTCGGAGTTTGCTTTTTCATCCGCATTTTGGCTGGTTTGAGTTACACTAAGTGATTGATCCTCGTCCGGAGAGGAAACAACAACAGGTGTAGGAGAGGACTCCGGAGCGTGTTGCTTCAGATCTTTAACATCTTCCATTTCCAGTTAAGAAAATAAGGATAACCAAGTGAAGACCTTGAAACAAATTAATCATAGAAAAAGTTAGGAATTAAGAATGGCATAGCTTATAGGTGAAGAATGAGGTTCAAAGTTAGAAGCGGAATTTGAGTTTATGGGTTCTGAATTCTAGAAAAAGACGCACATGTTAAAGTTAATAGGTTCTATTGAATTCGTAGGCAAAGCTCTAGCTCCGTCCAAGGAAGGACATACAAATGAACAAAATGATCACAACTTTCATATCATAAAACACATAATGGAACATAAAACAAGCAAAATGATAGCTCGGTACACTAAGCTCTCGCTATGCGCGAAATTTAAAAAATAATCAAATTACAAGAATGTATTGTACATAGTATTACCCTTCATAAAATTGCAAGTTTATGGGATTAGTAAATTACAAGTTTCATATCATAAATCACATTATGGAACATAAAATAGGTTTAAAAAAATAAATAGGTAGCATGATGCACTAAACTCTCGCTACGCATTAAATTCGAGAAATAAATCAAACCATAAAGATACATTGTATGCAACTTTACCCTTCATAAAATTACAGGTTTATGATATTAGAAAATTACAAGTTTCATATCATAAAGCACATAACGGAACATAAAACAGGCAAAACGCAGCCCGGTACACCAAACTCCCGTTATGCACAAAATTCAAAAAAAATCAAACCACAAGAATATATTATACACAATCTTACACTTCACAAAATTGCATGTTCATGAGATCAATAAATTACAACTTTCATAATCACAAAGCACATAATGGCACATAAAACTTGCAAAAGAACGGGCCAGCCCGATACAGTAAGCTCCCACTATACACGAGATTCAAAAAAAAAAAAACCGTAAGGGACAATTAATTATAGTAACTTATAATCTCCTTTATCCTACATTTCTGCAACAAGCTATTTCCACAACTCGAACCTCAAAACACGAATTCGAGACATATTAATGACTTTATCCCCACAAATTCCTGGATCTTATCCCCCCCCCGCCCTCCTCCCCTCCCCAACAATTTGATGAAAAACTGTTGAAATTAAAAAGAAGAACAGAGCAAAAAAGGAACATACCAGAAAGCTATTTGAATATCCTCCAAAAATAAAAAAGTAATTGAAAAGTATAAATTTTTGGTCCAAATTAACTGCAAAACCAAAAAAAAAAAAAAACACAAATTAGATCAAAAGATGTTGAAAGAATTAAAAAAAAAAAAAACAATAAAAATGGTGTAGAGCTTACCTATATATAATAATAAATTACAAAATTTGAGATAAATTTTTATGTTTTTATGAATGAATCAAATAAATAAATAAATAAATTTGGATTGAAAATGAGGATATGAAAAAGAAGAATAAGAAAAAAAGCGAGTTTATCAGCTCGCCTTTGTCTTTTTCTTCTTTCTCTTGTTTGTGATTTTTTTTTTCTTTTTTTTCTTTTCAGTTTTTGTCTTTCTGTTTTCTTCAATATAAACAAATCAATAATCTCTGTTTTGATTTTTTCTGATAAGAATGCTAAACCGTTAACAGTTAGATAAATATAATTAGTGGCTCAAAATATTACACTTGACCCAATAAATATGTAAGGTGATTTTTTATTTTTCCGTTTTAGAGCTCTACTCATCTGAATTCATATTGAAAGGTCTTATTTTAATAGAAAAAATGTAATTTTATATTCGAAATCTCTAATTAAGTATGAATATATATTTATTATTTCAATATTTTGATTAAAAATAAAAAAATACTTACCGCTCCGTAACAACATTTTGTGGTTGTAGGGGGTAACTTGGAATTTCTTAATTAAATAAAAATATAAAACACATGGCAATTTCTATGATCAAAATTAACTCAATTTCTTTTATTAATTTGTTTTGTAATTTTATTGAGTGTACGGTCAAAATGTGCTGGAAGAAAATGGGTGGTCATGACTCATTAGATAATAATTCAAAGGGTAATATGACTATTTTGGAAAATGGTAACCTTATTTTTTTTTTAATTTTTAATTATGTATAGATATAATATAAATTTAGTGTGTTTGATAACATGAAGAAAATCAAAAGTTCTGTGCTCCCAATAAATTTTAGGGGTGTACTATTCTATCATAATTATGATTTCATTTATAATTGTGATTGTTTTATAGTCAATAAGATTAAAATTTTTAGTTAAGTCAATTTTTTTTTTGATCCGTCTAAATTTAATCTAATCCAATTCGTTTATTTAACACCCTTGTTTGTGTAGGTTTCTCGAATTGTCGTATATATGATATTGCTTTTAAAGTTCTATACACAAAAAAAATAAAAAATTACACAATTAGATGACCGTTGATAAGGTAATTATCATAAAAGGTTATAAATCTTTAGTAATCACTTTTCTAGCTTTCAAGAATTAAAAATATAAACATTGATGTGAAAAATTCTTAATTCAATATTTTTCTTACAAAAGTACTATTCCCTCTGTCCCAATTTATGTGACTTTTACTTTCCTTTTTAGTCAGTCCAAAAAAGAATGACACATTTCTATATTAAGTAACAATTTCACTATAAAATATATATTTTACCTTTAATGAAATGATTTACAGACACACAAATTTCTATCATTCCACAAGTTTTAAAAGTCTTTCTTTCTTAAATTCTTTGCCAAGTCAAATTACCACACATAAAATGGGACGGAGGGAGTAGTACTTAGAAAAATGAAAAAGTAAGGTCATTATTCTATGCTTAGAAATATTTAATTACAATACACAAAATCTTATATGAAGCGCCTGTAGCTCAGTGGATAGAGCGTATGTTTCCTAAGTAGAAGGTCGTAGGACTTGGAGCGATTTATTATTATTTTTTCCTAGCGCGATTTTTTCTCCGTAAAAAAATTTCACATAAGTTAGTTTGATCAGTTTATAAGCTCTCTTACAAATCTTATGATGATATTTACGCAATGAACATGTAACAAGGGATCGATGGTGCATTTTCGCGATAAACATAAGTTGATGGATGGAGAAGAAGGCCAGCATAAGCAATCAAGAAGAAAGCCAAGAAAGAAAAACCATTATTATGATCAATGCCTTTGATGGAGTAGCCATCATCATCATCATCAATTTTTCAAGAAATAAATTAAAACCAAAGTTTTAGAAAACACCCACAAAACCTTGGTAAAATTTAATATTAAATGTATTTTCTCACTTTCAAGTGATTCAACATGTAAAGGGGATTTAATTTTATAGAAGTTTTTTTTATGAAATTAAGGGAGGAGAGACCTAATTATGAAAAAAGACTTAAGGAAGAAGTAAACAAAATCACTAGCTAGGAAACAACTAGTCATAGTTAAGTAATATTCATTTTTATTTTGTTAATGTCACGATACAAAAATCTTGAATAATAATGTTATTCTAGATACAATACATTTAAGTGGATTTGCATGTATCTTGGATACATACTAAATCTCGCTCACCTCCCTCTCATTTCGCTCACCACTCTCCTATATATGTATGTGGTATCCCAGATACATGTGTCACACACCAGGTACATACAGATATATGTATCTAGTGTGTATTATCTAGGATACATGATTATTTCACTCGCCTCTCTCCTTAATTTAGTATATATGGTAGCAAAAACACATGTATATCTATGTATATCTTTCTTAATATATGATAAGAAACTTTTAATTAATGATAAAATACATAATTATATAAAAATATAATTAGAATTAATATATATGATATGGAGGTATGTCTAATAAGGTCAAAAATAATTCAAAACATTCATAAAGTGAGACATAGGTATCACCCAAACCATCTCGAAATTCAATGTCACATGTACAAGAGCTTATTTAAAAAATGAAAAGGTATTGAATAAAAAAAAATACATTTAACCTAATAAAACAATATAAATTGTGAAGTTTATATCATAAAAGTATCTGATATATAGGCTTGTCAATAAAGGAATATATCCACTATAGGCACTTTAGCTCCCTGCCTTATCAAAAGGTAAAAAGAAATTATTTATATATTCGTTCAAATATTATTGATGAGAATCTTCAAAAGTTGAAACTGATGGATAAAATATTAAATAAAAAAAGAATCATGACACAAAATAATGAAAAAAATATCATCAAAGAGGCATCTATGAAAATTGTATGCATGTGATTTTGCCTATATTTTTGGAATGGCTAAGAATCTCTTGAATATATATATTCTTGACAGGGCAAAAAGAAAAAAAAAATGAATTTTGTTTTTTTTATACTTATAGTTGGAAGTTGGAACCCAATAATAATAATATATTCATTATATCACATAAGTAGAGTTCTGAAAGAATTCGTGGTCGATCTGTATGTAATTTTACCTCTATCTTTTACTTTTATCTTATAAAGATAAATATCAGATTATATATTTTTTTCAATAGATTCTCGACATAGATAAAATATAACAAAAGCAAATATAGAAAGAAAATACAACAATAAATTAAGAAGTCATGTATTATATTATAATAGATTTATTGCAACAATTTCTTGTCATCATAAATAATTTTAATTTAATTAAACTGACGTCATAAAAAATGACGATTAGTAGCATGCGTCAAGAACCCAAGAATAATTTAACAAAATTTTCATCATTTCAACTGTTGTAGGATTCTTATCACACTTTCTTTATGAGATAGTATTGTGAATTACGAATTACGACTACTTTCGTAAAGTTATGAGTTCAAGTCTTAAAAATTATTTTTAGCAGAAATGTAAAGTAAGATTGCGTATAATAGATCTTTGTGATCGAACCCTACGTAATGCGCATAGCGGGAGCTTTAGTGCACCAAACTGCCTTTTTTTTAATTCATTGTTTAGATATTAAACTTCGATATGAAGTATACTAATATTACTTTTAATATTTTTCTTTCATTACTAGTAATTACATAATACATATTTTGCTAAATTATAATCTTAAATTCTCTCTCTCTCTCTCTTACCATAATTAGAAATTATCAATAACCTCAGGACCAAAAATGTTATTCTCCCTTCTCTTTTATATAATAATAATAATATATAGATATAACTCGTAAAGTAAAAGTTACTAAAGACAAGAAGAACTAGATTATATTCTATTATTATCCATAGATAAAGATAAATCCTTTACTCTATTTCAAATCAAGAATCCAATTCTTGAAAACAACACACTCCACTATTATTGAACATTATTAATTCACCATTTTTTTTTAAACCCTATAAATACCCCTTTTTCATTTGGTTCCTAGAAATTATATTGCAAACACAAATCATCTCAAAAAACAAACGTTACATTAGCAATCACAATATCAAACATGCTAACATTCGAGTCCAAAAACCTCGATAAACCACTCTCCGAAGAAGATTTAAAGTGTCTTCTAAAAAAGTACGATAAAACAGGCGATGGAAAATTGAACAGGCAAGAATTGAAGGTTGCTTTCAAAGATTTAGGGTTATGGTTTTGTTGTTTGAGAGCTTATCAAGCAATGCATCATGCTGATAAAAATAATGATGGTCTTATAGTTAATGATGAGATGGATGTGCTTGTTGAATTTGCTGTCAAATGGGGTTTTACACTTGTATAATTAAGTGTAAATTTTTCTATATATGTAATTGTTTTTCTTTTAATTTCCTAAAACATTAGGTTTAAAATCGACTGATCTGACTAGTCCGAATTCGAGTTGTGAAGAACCAGTAGGGAAGTAAAATAATTGCTCCCTACCAAAAGGTTCTCTGACTCGAATACTCGAGACCTTTGGTAATTTAATTTGGTCTTATTAAAATTTAGAAATAAATGTAGTACGTAATATAACCTTGTGTAGTATGTTTATGTACAACTTGTTTGGATGATTACATATCGTTTTATAATATATCATATTGTATTGGATAATTTGTTTGCATAAATATATAGAACATTTGAATTGATTATACGATTTTATTGTTTCTTGTAGTTTCATAATAAAACACACCAACCAACCGTGGGATACCTTTAAAACTGGAACAAAACTCAACTTAATTAACTTTAAATTTGTGGCAATAATTATAGGGGAAAAGTACAGAAATTTCATATATTTGGGGGCTACTGACATCCTATGTCGGAAGTATTCCCAATTACAAAAATTCTGAATTTTTCGTTGTTCTTGGATACATTCCTTGATTGTACGATACATTGTGAATGATACATTACTTAATGGAGGGATGTATCCGAGAGGAAATTTTTATAACTTTTTTATATGATAGAGAATTTTAATAATTATGATATTTTAAGTTCCGTATTTATATAATTTTTCCTAATATTAGAGCTGGTAAAACGGGTTAGTTAGCTCAGCCCAATTGACAGGCGAAATATACTAACAGAGTTCTGAGAAAATTCTAAAAATGTATAAATACATAATCTGTATATACTTATCCTATTTGTATATTTGCAAGTGAAATATACAAATGGACAGATCTAGAAATATACTAACAGCAGTCACCATAGCAAATAGAACTATAGCTAGGAGCGCAATTATCGAAACTATAGCTAAAGAACTTTATTATATCTATTATGTTTGTTTTTTTTGAAATTTTCTCAAAATTTTATTTTTTTCAAAGATAGTTTATTCTTGAGAAAAAAAAAATCTTTAAATGTTAGATTGACAATATGGTTTATTATTTTTTAAATTGTTAAAGAATAAAATGTGTTAAAAATTTCTATGGTCTTTCACTTTGGAATAAGGGCAAAAACTAAAGAGTCAATACTAAGAAACAAATTAAAATCTCTTATTCTCTATTCTTTTAGTGCTAAGTTTTCTTTTTTATTTAATCTTTGTTAGATTTTGACTTTTCATTCTGTACTAAAAGAGTTTGTAAATCCTTGAAATACATCTATGCCGCATAAAATATTCTTAAGAATAATATTTTTAACACGCTTGAAGCCATGAGAGTATTGTACAATTTTGATGATTTCATAAGATTTTCAAACGCACAATATAGATATTAGATATTTTATAAGAGAAAATTCCCCTAATCCAAAATAGAGAAAAAAAGGAAGAAAAGAAAATATCTAGTCCATTTTTTGTGGAACATTATTCTCCACTTTTTAGTCCTATATAAATTTGAGATTCTAGACTTCTCTCTGGTACTCCAAAAATATGTAAAAGTATTAAATTTAGCCAATAAAAATATAATTTGATACGCCAACTTGCTAATACTTGGATAGGTCAAGACTAGGTATATATTCATTACCAGATAATTTTGGACATATCACACATTACACCATCTATAAAGCTTGGGAACCCATAAAAATCTACCCCCAAAAAAAAATGAGATTCTTCGAGTTTGATTTATTCGATCTAGTTTTGATGTAAAAGAACAAACTTTTTATTAGTTTGATTTGATAATTTAGAAAAAAATATAAAAAAACTAACAAACAAATAACAAAAATATGCGGACTGCATCTTGTTTAAAAGCAAACATTAGTACTTTGTAGAATAATCGAGAATTTGTGATAGTTAAAAATGAAAGTATGAAACTAAATCTTAAGTCATATTTTTTATATTTCCAATAATATAAATATAATTTATTAATATACTATCAGATTACCAGTTAACCTATTAAGAAAAGAACTTCAAATTGTTAAAAATTGATAACCTGATATAAAATAATAATCAAAACTGTTACCAAAATCATTAAATTACTAGTAACTTATTACCAATAAACTAATAAAAAAAATTTCGATTCAAATTTTTAGTTTCAATTCGATTTTAAACCGGCCATTACCCGAGACAAAGAAGAAGTAGATTCTATTATTATCCATAGATATGGATAAATATTTCCCTCTATTTTATAAGATCAATAATCCAATTCATGAAAACAACATAATCCACTATTTACGTAAGAACATTATTCACCACTTTTTAACCCTAGAATTCATGGATGCCATCAGATTATGGTTTTAGACATTATCAATCGATGAATCATCATCGTTATTATAGGAAACATCTTGACGATAATGACAATGATGATGGTCGTCGTCCTATATATACATTTAACAATAATGATCATGAGATATATGTAACTTTCTACCAAATTGGGTTATACATTTATGTAAATTTGTTCGAATTCATGATCAACTAATCTGATTAGTTTGAATTCGTGTTGTGTAGGGTTAGTATGGTCCGCGGACCCCAAGACTTTCGGTTTGTGAAAGAATTTAGCTTGCAAAATATGATCTTATTAAAGTTTGGGAATAAATGGAGTAAGTTCCAAAATCTTGTGCAATTTAATAGGTTTCTTTCATCTTTTACTCCGTCGGTTCATTTTTATTTATCACAGTTTGACTTGATACTCATTGATAAATAATTATTGATATATGTATTTTATCAAACTATCCTTATAAAATTATGTTTAGTATTAGTTCTTGAAAAATGATTTGGAGAATAAGTATTTAATGCTAAAGGTAAAACATGGGGAAAATAAATAAATAGTGTTTTCTTGATATGTCAAAAGTGACAAATAAAAATAAAAATATATTTTAAAAATAAGTGGCAAGTAAAAGTGAAAAGTTACGAAGTATCATTTAATATTCAAACATAGAATGCCAGGAAAAGATTCCCCTCCATTACTATTTTGTCCATTACTTCTCAATAATATAATGGATGAAGGCCACGTGTACAAATGAATACGAGAGATCAAGATTATTTTTCTTGTTATCTCTTTAAAAAATAAAATATTCTTACATTAAAAGAATATTAAATCCAAAATATTTATATGTATTAATACTCCTTCAAGTTTGTTTATATTTGAGTAAACATTTTTTAATTATTCTAAAAAGTAAACCTACACAAGAATTTTTAGATTCTCGAAATTGGTTTCATTATTCACAGCTTCACATAAGAACACAAGAATAAAATACACTTTTGTGAAGAAGAAGAAAAAGAAGCACATACAACATTGATAAAAAATAATCTTAAAGGTTTATTAACAAAACGATTCATACCTTCACGGTTAAAAATAATTTATCTTAGATTTTAGAAATATTATCTAGTGTAAGAATAATTTAATAAATAAAAGAAAATTAAGAATCCAATTCTTGAAAACAACATATTCCACCTCCACTATTTATGAACATTATTCACCACTTTTTAACCCTGTAAATACATCCCTTTCATGTGGTTCCTAAGAAATCATATTGCAATACAAATTATCTCAAAACAAACGTTACACTAGCAATAACAATGTCAAGCATGCCAACAATCGGGACCAAAAACCGCTCTCCGAGGAGGAGCAAAAATGTCTTCTAAGAAAGTACGATAGAACAGGCGATGGACAATTTGTTCGGTATATAGCAAGAGTTAATGGGAAATGAAGGGAAGATGAAAAGAGAGGAACTTGAAAAGTTCTCTTATGCTTTAGTAAAATGACATTTCTCCCTCATTGGTGGTGGAAAGAAAAATAGAAGTGTTTAAATAGAGAAACAATTTTATTAGTTATTAAAATGGTTGGAAAGAGGGACCCCTCTCGCGCCGTCGTCGTCGTCACTCAGCTTCGGCTTTGGCTTTGTAACTTTCAGGAACAACCATGACCGTTTGAAAGGTTGCAAACTTTCATAACAAGGTTTGCAACCTTTCGGAACCAGTTCCTCTTGGCTATAAATATCAGTGATTCTTCAGATTTTTTGACTTACGAAAATTTCTGATTTCTTCTTCTTCTTCTGCACAACTTTTTATTTGTGTACTTTACTGCCGTTGAGTGATTCGCTGACACCAGAGTTTTGGGTATTAATACACTGGTGATTGAGATCATTCTATCCTAGGAGGACATATTTCAAATCAAACCTCGGATATTAGTCCTTAAGGGTACACTGTGCATTCAGTGGGCTTGATCTTATTTCCATTATGTTTATTACAGATTCTGGTACGTTATACAGATTTTAGTTTTGATAATTAATTTATGTTCTTCACTGTGATTTAAAACTTTGGTAACTTAGTGTTTCTGCAAAGTTTCTGTAATCAGTAGTACTGTTTTACACAGATTGCCTAACAATCTTAAGGAAATTATTTATTTGTTAATATGTGTTTCTGGTGGAGACAAAATCCTTCATGGTTTTATACTCCTATTAAGTTTGCAATTTAAGTTATTGCTTACTAAGTCATTTGTATCAATTTTTGTTTATCATACATGGAAAATGATAATGTTACGGTGGCTGTTGCTGCACCAACCCGAACTGCTGTACCACCAGCAGAGAAACCAGAAAAATTCTCTGGTGTGAATTTCAAAGGATGGCAGGAACAGATATTTTTCTGGCTTACCACTCTTGGTCTGCAGAAATTTATCAATGAAGAAACTCCAGTGCCTGCTGCTGATATGTCAAACAGAGAAAAGTTCATGGTTATTGAAACATGGAAATAGGCAGACTTCCTATGTAAGGGCTACATTCTGAGTGCTTTAGAGGATGACTTATATAATGTCTACAGTGCAATGACAACTTCGAAAGAATTGTGGAATGGACTTGAGAAGAAATATAAGACAGAAGATGCATGCTTGAAAAAGTTTGTGGTCGCAAAGTTTTTAGACTATAAAATGTCAGATAGTAAAACTGTTGGATCATAAATGCAGGAACTTCAACTTATTTTTCATGATCTGATTGCTGATGATATGGTAGTTAATGGAGCTTTTCAAGTGGCTGCAATGATCGAGAAGTTACCTTCTTCGTGGAACGACTTCAAGAATTATTTAAACCACAAGCGCAAGAAAATGAAGCTTGAAGATCTTGTGATTCGGCTCAAGATCGAGGAAGATAACAAGACCACCGAAAAGAAGTCTCGTGGGAAGTCGACAATAATGAGAGTTAATATTGTTAAAGAAGCTCCTGCCAAAGGCAAGAAGAGAAAGAAGTTCAACGGACAGAAGTCAGAACAGGCCAAGAAGAAATTCAAGGGCAACTGTTACAATTGTGGTAAGGCTGGTCACAAGTCTTCTGACTGTCGTGCTCCAAAAAAAGATAAAGACAAAGGCAAGAGTCAAGTAAATATCGTGAAAGAGATGGAAGATGCAGATGACCTCTCTGCAATGATCTCAGAGTGCAACTTAGTTGGAAATCCCAAGGAGTGGTTTCTCGACTCAGGTGTCACTTGACATATTTTCTCTGCAAAAGAAGCCTTTGCAACGTATACTCATGTTGAGTTCGATGAAGATCTGTTCATGGGGAACAAAGCAACAACAAAGATTTTAGGAACTGGAAGAGTAATGTTGAAAATGACATCCGGCAAGGTGTTGACTTTGAACAACGTTCTGCACGTTCCTACTATCAGGAAAAATTTAGTTTCTGCGGCACTGCTCGTTAAGAACAGATTTAAGTGTGTCCTAGTTAGTGACAAAGCTGTAATAAGTAAGAATGAGATGTTCTTAGGAAAATGATACCTCACTGCGGGTCTCTTCAAACTGAATGTAATGGTTGTTGACAGTATTAATAAGAATGCTGCTTCTGTTTACTTATTGGAGTCAAATGATTTATGCCATGCCCGTTTGGGACATGTAAATTACAAAGCCTTGCGAAAATTGATTATTTTAGAAGTATTGCCTGATTTCAAATGTGATAAATCGAAATGTGAAATTTGTGTGGAATGTAAGTTTGTTAGACATCCTTATATGTCTGTTGACAGGAATTCAAAAACCTTTAGACTTAATTCATACAGATATATGCGATATGAAGTCAATACCATCTCGCGGTGGAAAAAAAGTATTTTATAACTTTTATTGACGATTGCACTCGATTTTGTTATGTATATTTGCTTAATAGTAAGGATGAAGCAATTGATGCATTTAAGAAATACAAAAATGAAGTGGAAAATCAATTGAATCTAAAGATAAAAATGATTCGAAGTGATAGGGGTGGAGAATACGAATCTCCTTTTGTAGAGATATGTTTGAAATATGGTATTATTCATCAAACTACTGCACCCTATACACCACAGTCAAATGGTTTGGCGGAAAGGAAGAACAGAACATTAAAGGAAATGATGAATGCCTTGATAATCAGTTCTGGTTCACCGCAAAACCTGTGGGGGGAAGCCATCCTTATGGCTAACAAGATACTCAATAGGGTACCTCGTAGCAAAACACAATCGATTCCATATGAGTTATGGAAATAAAAGAAACCCAACTTGAAATATTTCAAAGTGTGAGGTGTTTAGCCAAGGTAGAGGTTCCTTTACCCAAGAGGGTAAAAATTGGACCAAAATAGTGGATTATGTATTTATTGGATATACTGTGAAAAGTAAGGCCTGTCGGTTTTTGGTTCACAAATCTGATAATCCTGAAATTCATGTTAATACGGTAATTGAGTCAGATAACGCTTAGTTCTTTGAACACATTTATCCGTATAAAATTGAATGTGAGTCGACAAGTGAAAGACCTAAACGACCATGGGAAAAATCAACGGAAAATACACTACCTAATGAGGATCCTAGGTGTAGTAATCGCCAACGAAAATCCACTTCTTTCGGACCAGATTTTGTGACATTCTTGCTTGAAAATGAGCCTTAAACATTTAAAGCAGCTATGTCTTCGTCTGAGTCAACTTATTGGAAAGAAGCAGTCAATAGTGAGATCGAATAAATTTTAAGTAGCCATACTTGAGAATTGACTGATCTTCCTCCAGGAAATAAACCTTTAGGATCAACGTGGATCTTTAAAAGGAAAATGAAAGCCGATGGGACTATTGACAAATATAAGGCTAGACTTGTAGTCAAAGGATACAGACAAAAAGAAGGTCTGGACTACTTTGATACATACTCTCCAGTAACAAGGGTAACATCAATTAGGATGTTAATAGCACTAGCGGCAGTGCATGATCTTAACATCCACCAAATGGATGTAAAGACAGTCTTCTTAAATGGAGAGTTGGAGGAAGAAATTTACATGGAACAACCTGAAGGGTTTATAGTTCCTGGTAAAGAAGAAAAAGTGTGCAGGCTTGTGAAGTCGCTTTATGGGCTCAAGCAAGCACCCAAATAATGGCATGCTAAATTTGACCAAACAATGTTGGCAAATGGATTCAAGATTAATGAATGTGATAAGTGTCTTTACATTAAAAATGTTCTGAATCATGAAGTCATTGTTTGTCTGTATGTTGATGACATGTTAATAATGAGTAAAGATATTGACGATATAAATGCTAATAAACGCATGCTGTCCATCAAGTTCGATATGAAGGACTTAGGAGTTGCTGATTTGATTTTAGGGATCAGGATTCTAAAAACTCCTCAGGGACTATCATTATCTCAATCTCATTATATTGAAAGAGTATTGGATAAGTTCAAGTACTTGAATTTCAACGATGTCAAAACTTCAATTGATTTAAGCTTTACATTTCAAAAGAATGAAGGTGAAAGTGACTCTCAATTGGAATATGCCAGAGTGTTGGGAAGTGTGATGTATATTATGAATTGTATGCGACCAGATATAACATGTGCTATTAGCAAACTGAGTTGGTTCACTAGTAATCCTAATCAAACTCACTAGATGGAAATGAAACGTGTGTTGGGGTATCTGAAACATACACAACACTATGTTTTGCATTATAATAAATATCCTGCCTAGATTGAAGGATATAGTGATGCAAATTGGATCACCGGGTCAAATGAAGTAAAATCCACAAGTGGTTATGTGTTTAACCTTGGTGGAGGAGCAGTCTCTTGGAAAACGTCCAAACAGACATGTATCGCTCGCTCCATAATGGAATCTGAATTTATTGCCTTAGGTAAGGCCGGTGAAGAAGCTGAATGGCTCCTAAATTTCTTAGAGGATATTTCATTCTGGCCCAAACCTGTGGGACCTATTTGCATACATTGTGATAGTCAAACAACAATAGGTAGGGCATGGAGCGTCATGTACAACGGAAAGTCTCGTCATATACGACGGAGACATAACACCGTAAAACAACTACTCTCTAGTGGAATTATCACAATTGACTATGTGAAGTCAAGCGATAATGTGTCAGATCCACTAACGAAAGGCCTAGTAAGAGAGGCAGTTGAAAGATCATCTAAGAGAATGGGTTTACGGCTTAGGACAAGTCATCATGGCGGTAACTCTATCTAGCAGACTGGAGATCCCAAGAGCTATATTCAAGGAGAAAAACAAAGTTGTGACTGACGGTTCGACATTGTCAATCAACTCAATCCATTCTCATAATGAAGACAATGTTCAGGAACGAGGTTAAAACATTAAGGCTTGTTAATGAGTTAATAAAGCTTAAAATTTTTAATGATTTGCTAAGTTTGGCAGTTTGACCAAATAGTGTATCTACGAGATGACACGATTAGAAATCACCTATGTGAGTGAAGTGTAAGCCGCTTCAAAGAGAATTTTTTGTCAAAAGCCTATTCTCTATACACTCATGAAACCAGGAGGTGTTCATGGCTGAAACGAAAACAACTGTAAGAACCATGAATGGTAAAGGGTTAATTGTGTGACATATAGTTGTCTAGGTATACACCGAAGCTCGACGGTTCAAAGATATCGCATCTACCGATTGACCGAGTATATCCGACATATGTTCACTACGGAAAGTCCAAGGGGAAACCTACTTATCCAGATGCAATTGATCCTTGCTTGTAAAGTACACACTTGTCCGTGCATTCCTTTATGTTATGACCATTTCTCATTAATGTAGGGGATTGTTGGGTATATAGCAAGAGTTAATGGGAAATTGAGGAAAGATGAAAAGAGAGGAACTTGAAAAGTTCTCTTTTGCTTTAGTAAAAAGGCATTTCTCCCTCATTGGTGGTGGAAAGAAAAATAGAAGTGTTTAAATAGAGAAACACTTCTATTAGTTATTAAAAGGGTTGGAAAGAGGAACCCCCCTCGCGCCGTCGTCGTCATCGCTCGCTCGACTTTGGAAAATGATCGATCGAGAGATTATTTTTTGGACAAAGTTTGTTTTAATTATTTTAGTTATTTATTTAATTAATTAATTAAATTAAATTAAATTAAATGGCCAAAATATTTCAATTATTTGGTTAATTAACCGAAACGTTCCGACCCGACTCGGATCCGTGCGATCCATTTTATTTAAAATACTTTTCCATTTTATTTGAATTTCCCGCCGTTGGAGATGACTGTTCTGAAAGGTTGTAACTTTCAGGAACAACCATGACCGTTTGAAAGGTTGCAAACTTTCATAACTGCTCGTGTGGATTCTGAAAGGTTGCAACCTTTCGGAACCAGTTCCTCTTGGCTATAAATACCAGCGATTTTTCAGACTTTTGACTTACGAAAATTTCTGATTTCTTCTTCTTCTTCTTCTGCATAACTTTTTATTCGTGTAATTTACTACCGTTGAGTGGTTCGCTGACACCAGAGTTTTGGGTATCAATACACTGGTGATTGAGATCATTCTATCGTGGGAGGACATAGTCCAAATCAAACCTCGAATACTAGAAAGGAATAATTTCCTTAAGGGGACACTGTGCATTCAGTGTGCTTGATCTTTTTTCCATTCTCTTTATTACAGATTCTAGTACGTTTTACAGATTTTAGTTTTGATAATTAATTTATGTTCTTCACTGTGATTTAAAACTTTGGTAACTTAGTATTTCTGCAAAGTTTCTGTAATCAGTAGTACTATTTTACACAGATTGCCTAACACAATTAGACAAGGCAGAATTGAAGGGTGCTTTTAGAGCTTTGGAGTTAAGGTTTGCTGAATTTAGAGTTCGTCACGCAATGCGTTGTGCTGATAAAAACAATGATGGTTTTATAACTGATGATGAGCTGGATATGCTTGTTGAACTTGTTGCCAAATGGGGTTTTACACTTACATAATTAGGTGTTTCGACTAGTCTGAATTCGAGCTGTGTAAAACTAATAGGAAGGTATACCGTATATTGCTTCCTATCAAAAGGTTTTCTAGCTCGAATACTCTAGACCTTTGATACCCCTTCGTAGATGAATTTGGTTTACTTATGTAATATGATCTTATTAAACTTTATGAATAAATGCAAGTATGTAACATACATTGTGAAAATTGTTTATGTACAACTTGTTTGAATGATTGTTACCTAATTATTTTATAATGAATCATGTTATATTGAACTGTTGTTTGCATAAATATAATATTTGGATTGATTAAATGATTTTATCAGTTCTCGTTATTTCATAATAATGAAATACACCAATTGACCAGGAGATGACAATATTATGAAGAAAAAGTAGAATAAAAGGTAAAAAGCTATTATGAAAAAAGGTATTTTGCAGCCAGGGTTTGAACCAAAATTAATTAACTTAAATTTGTCGAAATAATTATAGAGCTGTAAAAATGGGTTAGTTAGTTGGGCTGAAAAGTACCTAAATTAGACAAACATCCCTATCATATCTACTGAAATCTCCTCATACTTCAAAATAATAACATATACTCTAAACTAATTAGCTAATCATTCATCTCTACTCCGATCCCCTTTTATCTGTCCTTCGCTCTCTCCCCTCTTTATTATCTCTCCCCTCTTTATTATCTCTCCCCCTTCTCTCCCGATCTCTTTATGCTCTCCCCCCCCTCGCTCTCTCTCTCTCTCTCTAATGCATCGATACACGAATGGTTGTATCAATTCATTTTTTTATAGTATCTTTGATATTGGATACATGTATATATGCACAAATACATCAAATATTTGATATTAGATACACTAATAAAATTAAGGAAAAAGGGTCAAAATGCCCTTATACTATGTGAAATGAACAAAAAAGCCCTCAATTTATGATTTGAAAGAGGAGTTAAAATGTACGTCCAAACCCCTTCAAAAACCGCAATCCAAGGAGGAAGAAGAGCTAAAACATCTTCTAGAAAAGTGCGATAAAACGGACGATGGAAAATTGAACTGGAGAGAATTGATAACTATCTTCAAATTATGATATTGTGGTTTGAAAGCTCGTCAAGTAATGATAATTATCATGCTTATATTAATGAAATGATTTATAGTCACACAAACATCTATCAGTGTTAGACTATGCATTTCAAAAGTCTTTCTTTAGTTTTTAAACTCCGTTCCATGTCAAACTAACTCATATAAAAATGGGACTGAGGGAGTAGTAATTTAACTTTAAAAATATCGTTCAACCCTTAATGAAATGATTTATAGCCACACAAATATCTATAACTTATTTTAGACTACAAGTTTCAAAAGTCTGTCTTTCTTTCTTAAACTTAATTTATGTCAAATCAAACTAACTCATATAAATTGAGACAAAAGAAGTATTAATTAATTAAACTCAAATTAAAGTAACCATCTATAAAACATGAGATTAACAACCGAAAAAATAAGACAAATTACATGTTGTAACATAACTTATTAAATTCACAAACATCATAATTTATTACACTGTCATTATATATAAGTTAAATCGCGTATTACACTATTTTCACACATAAATGTTTCTCCGCAAACCCTACAAGATTATTGAATTCATTTTCATCAATGAATCCACTCTTGTTGGTGTCTGCCGATTTCATGCCCCGCCACCCTTTCAGCCAGCTAAACCTACTTCCGGTCGATCGGACCGCCTCTCGGAATTCTTCTCTGCTTATTTTTCCATCTTTATTTGCATCGAATTTCTTTAACCATTTCTTGAACTCCTCCGAATTCATTTCGAGTTTCCCGTCTGCTGAATAATAAGCTTTTCGCGGTGGTATATTCTTGAACGCCATAATTAAGAGCGTACTTTAAACAGACAGTCAGACAGGTTGAACTAAACTTGAACGTGTCAGAAAAGAGAGATTGTATTTTACAATGTGAATGAGTGAACATACACAAATGAATTTATAGTGTGTATAGTAGGTGTCTCTTGAATATTTTTCATGCTTTAATTTATTACAACATGCTAATTAAAATCGTTTTTTTAAACCTTTGGAATAAGAATAATCAAGGTAAAAGTAGTGTTAATTAAATGTGTACCACGGCAAGTGCTCCCTTAATAATTACTTGATTACTTTTTAACATTTATTAACGTAAAAAAGCATAATCAAAAGAAAAAAGTTGATTTTATCTGTGGTGGTACACATCATGCACACAATTGTAGACTTTAATTAATTTATTTATTTTGGTTAAACATACACTTTATTACCTATATAACTAAAAGATCTTATTTATGGAATAAAATAAGTGAAAATATATAGTTGGAGGATTATTAGTGTTTAATATTTTATTCATGTTGAAGAATAAAGATCATTAATTCAAAGCCCAAACTTAAAAGTTGCTTTTCAATAATTGTTACTTTATTCATGACAAGAAGCAAAAAATGTACTTCCCTAATAAAAATTAACTTAAATGTAATAACATTGTTAGGTATGAATTCATGATTTTAAAACTAGAATGAATTTAATAATAAAAAATCTAATAGTAAAAATTATTGTTCGCAAAATGAGCCTATATTTTTACAAATTGGGAAATGATTTTTTAAATGAGTAAAATTTGTGGTTTAAGAATCTGGGATCTGATATCAACCTCCAGTAAATGATCCGACTAAAAATCGACCTTTATATTAGATCAGTCTCTTGATCTAATACTCAGAATTCAGACCCACATGGATCGTAACCTCGACCACAGACCTTATTCCCCATCCGAGATTTGATTCTACTCGAATATCAAATTCTAAAATAGAGTATCATTTACTCATAAAAATATGAGCCAACTCATTTTGCCACGCATCCCACTTTTAACTACTCATATGAATATGAGTGGATCGGATTATTACCTATTTTATGTTGACTAATTTTCAATCCATTCATATTTGATCCAATCCGCTCGTTTGCCATGACTAATTGAAACCATACAAGATAGAGCTTAAATACATGATTTATCTTTAACGATATTATTTACTTTTGGCGTAACAATAAAACTTTTGAGAGGATAAATGAAGTTTGCTCGAATGATTGATCACCTATCTTCATCAACAACTGATATAAGTTAAGTGTTCGAGCTAGTCACGCTGAAGAATAAGTAAAATACTATTAATCCTCCTATTGGCTAATGGGATGAGATGAAAAAAAGGAACTTTCAAGAGTATAATGTAGGAAAGGAACCCCTCCATTACTATTTCGTCCATTACTTCTCAATGGTATAATGGATATATGCCATGTGTTACAAATGAATATGAGAGACTAAATTTAATTCTTGTGTTCTTATGTGAAGTTGTGAACAATGAAATAAATTTCGAGTTTAGAAATTTTGTTTACTTTTTAGAACAATTTTAAAATGTTAACTAAAATATAAATAAAATTAAAGGAGCATTAATACATATAAATATTTTAAATTTAATATTATTTAGTGTAAGAATTTTTTTTAAAAATAATCTTGACCTCTCATATTGGTTAATCGTGACCTTCATCCATTACACCATTAAAAATATTGGACAAAATAGTAGTAATTTAGAATATCTTTCCCATAATTTAGTTGGTTATATTGGTCAAAAACTTATGCGGTCTAATTAAGACATTTGATTCATTAATTAACTTTAGAATATAATTTTCTTGACAAAGAACATACGTACGTGTAAACTCATCCTAATTAAAATTACTCTTAACCAATAAATACGTATATTTGGAGAGAATAATTAATTAAATAAAATTATCATCCTTCATTTTAGACAAAAAATAAAAAAATATTCCTTCTTTTGTGATACCTAACAAAGGAAGTCGGTTTGAATGCACTTCTCTTAATCCAGAAAAGAACATCGACAAGTGGAGGCTATGAGATGACCTAAGAATAATCGGAATCAAAATTTAAAATTTTACGTTAATATTTGATTTTTTTACGCTATTGACTTCTAATAAATAATTCGTATATATTTAACAATTTTTTAAAGATAAATATAAAATTAAAATTATTGAATTTAATCGAATAATCTGATCCTATAGTTATACTGTCCAGATTCAGAGTTTGTGTGTATTAACAATTCATGCAAAAGTAAAGCAAGTACCACTCAAAGGACTTAATTATTTTTTATGTCATACTTTTTTTTTAATCTATAATTTAAAATTTAAGTTTCCTATTTTATCTTTAACTAAAATAATCTATAGCCGGTCACACACATTTTTATGACTTATTTAAATCACAAGTTTTAAAAATAGTTTTTTCTTTTCTTAAACTTTGATAATTTTATCTTTAGTATAGCATGTTGTTATTATAGTTGATATTCTCTGACATATTTAAGATCATAAATGTCAACATACTTTTAGTACATATATCAGAAATTCTTTTTCTTAAACTTCAAGTCGAATCGCGAATGAAACAAATTTCTTAGTCTAATAACAACGGCGGATTCTTGTTTCAACTTTCAATCAAACGATTCTATATTCACAAAATGTTCTTAGAACTTTCCAAGAAAATTTCAACATTATCAAAAATTATCATACTAGTATAAATAAGAGTACCTCATCAAGACATTTCATTCAATTCATCCAAAGCAAAATAGTATTATTTATTCCAATATCAAACAAGTCATATTCAACTTGTTATAACTAATAATAACTAGAAATTATGGCATTGAAGAATACTTATAGAAGAAACATTTCAAGTGATGGAAAACTTGAAATGAGTTTACAAGAATTCAAGAAATGGATAAAGAAATTCGATACAAACAAAGATGGGAAGATAAGCAAAGAAGAACTACGTGAAGCTGTAAGAACGAATGGCGGTGGTTGGTTAAGCAAGATAAAGGGAAGCCATGGCATGAGAGTTGCAGATTCTAATGGTGATGGATTTATTGATGAGAAGGAATTCAAAAATCTTGTTGAATTTGCTCAAAGGAACTTAGGTGTTAGAGTTATTTAAGAATTATAAAATCTTGTTACTATATACTATGTTGTATGTGTGGTGATAATGCCTAACAAGGAAATAGAGTACTAATAGTGTTGTATCATGTGGTTGGATATATTAAATCAATTATTTATGTGTTACACTTTTCTTTATCGATCAATATTAAAAAAACTGTCATACTTCATTTATTTAAAATAATTTAATTTTAATTTTCTTTACGAGATAATTTATAGTCACATATATTTGTTTAGATGGTACATAAGTTTTAAATTAATTTTTTTTTCTTTTTAAAATCTTAATCTCTAGTAAACGCCGCCACATAAATTAGAATTAAAGAAGTATAAAATACCAAAAGTATCCTATGAAGGGGTTTCACTGAGCCCAGTCTAGTGCACTAATTAAGCTTCTGTTATGCATAGAATTGGGGAAGTTTGAGCCATAAGCAGTAGTGGAGATAGTAGCTTGCATGTGGATTTGTTTGGTTAAATCTTGTATATTTTTTAAAAAAAAATAGTGTATTTGTATTAATAAATTTATTAAATATATATGCAAAAATATTAACTTTAAAATCCACTTACCACCACTTAATCATTAGTATACAATTCAGAATCATAAAACTGAAATTCTAGCTTTGCTTTTGACTACAGGAGTCTATTGTATCCATGTCTTATCATGCATCTGTGTAATAGACTATTTACATAGCTCGAACCTATGACCTCCTGCTCACCTGATAATTAACATCTTTATCAATTACGTTAAGATTCAAAAAAAGAACTTCATATATAGTATTGTAAAAGTAAAAAAACCATGCAGAAGCGTAGTACAATATATACTTGTATATATTAGTATCTCTATTAGATTATTGGAGTGTGTATATATATATATATATATATATAACTGGTTATTTCTCGATATATAATTAAACACAAAAATTCTTATTAAATGAGGTTAAAAACGTCTATTTTTTTAAAATAAAAAATATGATTTCTTCTCGTTTTACACGTTTTGACCACAATGGATTACGTGCATGCATTGTACACTTCTCAAAAAGATAAACTACTTTATTCATCTCAATTTATGTGATATACTTTGATTTAATATATAATTTCTTTAAAAAATAGAAAGACTTTGAAATTTACTGTCTAAAATAAATCATAAATATTTGTATAAATATAAAACATTTCATCAAGAAATTAATAATTGTTTTTCTATATTGATAAACTCAAAGAAATTCATCTAAACACTCATATTTATAAAAACAAGTACTCTTAAAAGTACTTGTAGGCATGGATGGAAACTTCCACTATATATTCATTTAATTTAAAAGTTTATGCTGTTAGAGAAAAAAATTACTTATCTTTATTATATTTTTGATAATCTCCTTTATTTGTTAGTTTGGATTTTTTCTAAAAAAAAATAGAAGGTGATGATGAGATCTGATTCTAAAGCCTTTGTCTTTTCGATTTAATATCATGCTAATCAATTCAATAGAAATAATTTGTTCGTGTTTCAAAAGCAGAAATAGGGAGTCTCGCTAATTTTTTTTATTGTGGATATGAATCAAAGAACCACCAGGTTGTCGAGTACATGCATAGAGAAGAGGGTGAAGCTACTTTATAGATATTGTATTATTGGCCACTTATTATGGTTGTAACTTGTATTTATAAAATAATTATTCTTGATAAATTAAACTAAAGCAACCATGCAAATTAAAGGATATATTATATCAGTTAGATAATGGAAGTATATTTACAATTGTTTAGTCTTTTACAGACAAATTCTTAGATATAACTTAAAAAGAGTACTTTTAGGCAGGGAATAATCCATCTAGCACAGGAACCGGTAATAATTGAAATGTGTGACATAAGGTAAGCACTTAAAAATTATTTATGATAAAAATTGGTGACAAGACTCGAAGATATCTGTTTGCTTTGATATTATGTAATTATACACGCGGACATATATGATTATTTCATTTAAAAGTTTAATTTGATAAAAATAGCTCATTTGTATTAGCTTAATAATAACGATAATTATTTTAGTTAATAACACTCATGACGTAAGATAATTGTTTAAGATGATTACCTTTGCATCCATAAAAAGTTGATGTGAGACTCTGATACCCTCCCAAAACATGAAGATCGAAGAATCATATATAAGGTTATCAAGTACACGTCTAAAGAGGATACAAACATATATTGTGCGATTATTGTACAATTAAACTAAAGCAACCATGCAAAGGATATTATGCATATCTGTTTGGTAATGGAAGTATATATGTACAATAGTTTAGACAATCACTAATTATGGCTTTACGTACACTTTTTGCGACCATAATTATTTTTTGTTGATTCTTATTCGAATTAATGTACGTACATGCACTAGCTTTCGATTTTAATATGTCCACTAATTAATTTAATTACTACTATAGCAATATAGCATATTACTATCACTATAAATTAAATCGACTCTCTTCAAGACATTCATCAATAAAACATTTATTCCGATTATCAATTTCTTGTCATTCGATTAGAAATGGCGTTGAAGAGTACATATAGAAGAAACATCGTGAGTGATGGTAAACTTGAGATGAGTTTGCAAGAATTCAAGAAATGGATAAAGAGATTCGATACAGATAAAGACGGGAAAATAAGTAAAGAAGAACTACGTGAAGCTGTAAGAACGAATGGCGGAGGTTGGTTTAGTAGATTAAAAGGGAGCCATGGCATAAAAGGTGCAGATGCTAATGGTAATGGATATATTGATGAAAATGAATTTAACAATCTTGTTGAATTTGCACAGAAGAATTTAGGTGTTAGAATTGTGTCATATTAATTATTTTTTTTGAGTAATTTTGAGTTCTTATTACTAACAGATAACTCAATTCATATGTGTAACTTAACTTCCATATAATATTCATGTTTATTTTTTGAAATAATTTTAGAGATCTTCCTTGCTTTCATTATCGTTTGACTTCATAACAATAATGGAATAAAAGAGTGGTATGGAGTTTTAATATTGAAGGAATATAACATACGGGTCTATTATATACGGTTTTATTTTCCATTTCTGCAAGACACAAAGGCGAATTCAGGATTTGAAGACTTCGGATGCACATTGCACAATATTATGAGCTCTAAGATAAACTTAAAAAAATAAAAACAAGAAAAAAAGCATTGTCTAGATTCAAACCTAGGTCTTGTGGGTGGTTCCTCTAGCTTGTACCAGTAGCACAATGACAAACCTATATTCTTCATGGGTGCACATTTAATTATATCCTAATTTATGTCAGTTTCTCAAGACATGATTTTTTCCGAAGTTAACGGGTGCACGTGCACCCTCACTCTATAGAGTGGATCCGCCTCTGGCAAGAAACCATTTCATGAGCTTAAACATGTGACATCTTGATCACATAATAACATTTTTATCAATTACGTCAAAATTTCAAAAAAAGAGCTTCATTATCGATCTACTACTAAAAAAAATCTATAAATTAATAGTGTGACTTTTCAAGGCCGGGGGTGGAAATAAAAGGTTCCGCCGGCTGCCCCTCTAGCTCCGCCCCCAGCTGCAGCCACAAGAATCGCTTATGCATTCTTGAAAAAAGCAATCAGCTATTTATTAAACTGACTAAATAGCCATGTACTTATTTTGATTTGTCATTTTGATCGATATACTTCAAGAAATTTCATCTAGATACTTTTAACTTCTAAAAAAAAGACTATTAAAAGTACTTGTAGGTACGAATGAAAATTTCTAATATATATATATATTTTTTAAAGAAAAACATAAATTACCCAAATTATCTCTGGTTCGTGTTGTATTAGCAAAAACGGAGCAAAGATTTTGAACATTTTATTTTTATTTATTTAATCGAATTTTTAATAGTCCCCTTCATTTGTGTGAGCTTAATTCCTTTTTACAAATTAAGTATGTGATTTTTTATTTCTTTTTTTTTTATAAAAGATCATGATGATATTTGATCCTTAAGCCTTTATCTTTTCAATCTGATGATATTGTGTTAAAATGTGTTATTATCTCATTAAGAAGCTTAAGATGGTAAAAATGACCACATATTTATTAACTTTAATCAATTCTAAAGCTATAATTTGTTCTCGCTCTAAAGCAGAAATCAAAGAATCATCAGATTGTCGAGGACATTTCTAAAAAGGAGGCTTGCACTTTTAAATATTGTATTATTGGATACTCATAGTTGTATAACAATTATTGATTAATAATTAAACTAAAGCAACCGTACAAAATGGAAGTATATGTAGAATTATTTAGTCTTTAAATGACAAATTCTTAGATCCCATTCACAACTGCCGTTTAAATTTGAAGCCAAAAGATTTAATTAACCTACTTAATGGTATATTACTAGTACTTTTAGGCAAGGAACCTTTCACTAATATCCAACTAAGCACTATTATATAAATAATTTAAATTGTTAGGAAAAGTTATATTCTTATTAATTAGATTAATTTTCAACACACTTTTCATGTGTGACATGAGTCAAGCACTTAAAAATTATTTATGATAAGAAGTGGTGATGAGACTCAAACACGTTCATACTATTAGGACATTGTCTATCTGCTTTAATTTAATATCATGGATGCACCTGATTATTTTATCTAAAAGTTTAATCTGAAAAAATAACTATTTTTATTTGATTAATAATATTATTAACGATAATTATTTTAGTAATTCCCCTCATAAACCTATACCCTAACTTCACCCTGAGAAATAGTAGTCCCTGAGGTGAGACTTGAGAGAATTATTTAAGATCATATAAAGAGACTTTCACATTCATAAAGAGCTAATGTGATACTCTGACACCAACCCAAAATTAAAGATCAAAAAATTGGGAGGTTATTAAATACACGTCTAAAGAAGAGGCATATGGATATTGTACGATTATTGGGATTTGGGCAATTAAACTAAAAGCAACCATGCAAAGTATATATGTACAATTACTTATTTATTTAGTCTTTCACATACAATAATTTAGACAACCCCTAACTATATATGGCTTTACACTTTTAGGGACCATATATAATTAATTCTTGTTGATTCTTATTCGAATTAATGTACGTACATGCATGCACTAGCTTTCGTTTCTAATTAATATAAAATATAATATATATAAATAAACAATATGCCCCCCTAATTTATTTAATATTACCATATATAACAATCTTGTTGAATTTGCACAAAAGAATTTAGGTGTTAGAATTGTATCATATTAATTTTTCTTTTATTTTTTTTTGAGAAATTCTGAATTTTATTGAGTTGTTACTACTAACAGACAACTCAATTCTCATCTGTATAACTTAACTTCCATATGTATTATACTTTATTTTTTGGAATAATTTTAGAGATCTTCATGGAATAAAAGTGTGATACAACATATATTACGTTTACATTCCTCGTTTTTTTAATAGTTAGTATCACTTATCATTACAATAACATAAATAATATATTCAGTATAATCTCATAATGCTGACTTTATTTCTACCTTTAATTTATGGGATAGAAAGGCTATTTTTTTTACAGATCCTCGATTCAAAAAAAAGTGTAATCAAATAGAATATTTTCATGGTTACCATTCTTTTAACTTATTTATTATTAATGTAATTATTCAATATTCTTGCAGGTAAAATTAGCATATCAAAAATTAGTTTTTTCATTTTAAAGAAATTTTATGAAAGTATATTTACAAAATTATATTTAGAAGTGGGCTTTAAAATATATGATACTAGTATGAAGAAGACTTTTGGGCTGATTATGGAAACTATGTCTTTCTCAAATTGGGCCATAGTACATATATCCCTACCAGATTTGAGTATCACCGTTTAAGTTATATTCGTAGTGCAAAAATATTTGTAAATCTACCTATTTGAAAATAACTTCAAATATGCGAAGTCTGAAATTTTATATGACTGAAGCTCAATTGTTTTATCTAAACTTCAAACATATGTGGTCGATATGATCCAGAACCCTTATACTTGGCTTAGATTATTTACTAGACTTCTACTCACGACTTTGTCAATAGAGCACTTAACTCAATCAAAATACGATTTTAAAACCTCTCCTATTTTATTTTAAAAGTCTTATTTTAATCGAATTTAAATATAATGCTCTAAATTTTGTCCTAATTAAATCAGAATATATAATACGTGGTGTATATTGAATAGTGTTCTAGTTGTTGCCTTATTGGGATGTGAAATTACTGGACCCAAGTATTCAAAATCAGTACATAAATTAATATTTGTATTTGTACTTACATACAAAAACAAATTCGTAGACATCTAATCATCAGACCCGCTCTGACTAATCGGTCGATCGAAATTTTTTATTACGTGTCTCACATAATTGATATTAATCATGGGAGACTTTTTTTTGTCGAACAAAAAAGTGAACTCATATCTTACATTCCACAAACTTTTGAGTTCGTTTTTTTACGAGACAAAAAAGATGTCTCACACATCTAGTGCAATATTCAGTTAAATACTATAGAGATAGATCGTGGTTATTACACTTTTAAACCAAAGTGGTTTTCCACATAAACGTTTGTGAATACTTTACTTTATCCCGCATTATTCTTACTTACAGTAACTAGGCAAAAACACAAGAACATGGGATTTTAAGTTTGAGCTCTGGATATGACGAAAATTATGTTGAGAGTGTCACTCTCATAATATGGACCCTATAGTATGCAATCCAAATTAATCGGGGATCCAAATTCAAATACAAACATCGGACATTGAATGAGAACGAAAAAAAAGAGGCTAATACACAATCGAGTTCCATCGTTAGATATTAAAGGTTAATCAAACTTTTTGAGAATCTTTAAAGAGGTTTAAATTTTAAAATTAGTACTCCTAACAACCTAATTCACCCCCTCTCGTATCGTATTGGTGCATAAAATAACTAATGTACTAATAACCGTTTTTAATACGCTATTTTATTTGTCTCAATTTACATGATACATTTTTTTTTAAAAATTATCTCGAAACAAATATCATACTTCCTTATTTTAATGCATTGTAATTTATAACTAAGGAGTAGTATTTACTAATATGGTTTATCACAACAAATTGCAGTCTATTATTGTTCCCTTGGGCACCATGTGCTATAATTATTACACATCCCTTGTTGGCTAATGAGCCTGATTAAATGTCGATTCGCTCTGAAAAATTTCATGTTAGGTAGTATAATGTTTCCTAATCAGAAGCGAATTTAAAATTTGAATGTAACAAATTAAAAGTACTATTATTTTGAATATGTCAATAACTAGCGATAAAATTCATCGTGCAATAAATATAAACAAAGTTAAAAAATGCAATGTTATATTACTTAAAAGCTAATCATAAGTAACTCGTTTGATAAAGTTTTCATTGGTCGCAAGCAATTTGCAACATGTAATTAAATAACACTGAGGATATATGATATAAATATTAATTATTCCTAAAAGCGATATACTACTTTAAAAAAAAACACTAGAATTAGCTACAAACTTCGTTACTAGTCTGTTGCTATTTTGCTCGTAGCTAATGAAAATTTATCAATAACTCATCACTAAATAGAATTAACGACGAATTTTGTTGTTTAGCTACAAAATTTGTCTGTCACTAAATTCAATTTTGTCAGTAGATGGACTATTAGAATATTTAATTTTAATCATTAATTGAGAAGCTCAAATCACTTTCTTATCAACTTAATTATTTGAATCATTATTAAGAAGTTCAAATCACTTCCCTATCAAGTTTGACCTCAAATTTTTATTTTAAAAAATAAATAAATTGGCTTCTTTGTCATATGTGTGTGTGAACATGATGACTCATGAACAATAATAAGACTGAAGAAGAATATTTTTTTTTTTGGTACCACTTGGGAAGAATATTGCCCTCAACATGAGGTAATTTGTATAAGTAGATTTACCGATAGAATTGGAATTTTTATTAAGAAGTATAAAAATACAGAAATAAATTCCTTGCGCCCCTAGCTCCGACTTTGATCACTCAAGTCACTACTTAATTACCAAAAATACTAGGACTAATTATAGGCGCTTCTTTTACATCATTATCTAGATGGTATCACTCAATATTGAAAATTAATTAAATAAATACTCAAATTAAAGAGGATGAAATTCAAGATTTTAATTAAGTCAATGGAGACTAATTATATTCTTTGCACAACCTAATATGATTGACCTTTTAGCAAGAGTTGAAGATAAATCAAAATCAATTAGGAAACTAATTTTATAATATGCAAAACAAATTAAATTTCAAATGAAAAATCTATGTAGCAATAATTCCATGTTATTGATCAACATGCATCATCCATATATCAAATCTCATGATGTAAAATACTTACACAAGAAAATCATGAATTTAAATATACAAAAATGAGTACTTTAATTAATCCCAATTCAATGACGATGTAAAAGATATTTATACGATCAGATCATTCATTCACTAAATAGTTACAAGCAAATTTCCTAATACATATTACTTTGGTACGTAATTAATCTGATAAATATAATAACTAACCTGCTATCACATGTTAAAATCCGTTACACGGAAAAATTAAGTAGTACTCATTTGATTTAGTCTTCCATTGAAATAGATTTCTTACAATGAGCAATTGCAGCTTGTATAGCAGATTGCAATTCTTCCATAGTGCTATCACTTGAAGAATTAGTAAAATTACTATAATCTCCTCCTGTTGGTGTTGCTACAAGTAAACCACTATTTGTAGGTGATGTTCTTATTGAAGCTGGTGCTGATGAATATTGCCATTTATTATTATTATTATTATTATTATTATTATTTCCTCTTAATAAATTCCCAGAAAAAGAATGAAATTGCATATTAATCTTTTTATTTCTAAATGACAAAAATGGTCTTACCATTTTTATATACCTCTTAACAACTTGACTCATCTTCTTGCTATATTGTTTTGATGATCTTTCTTTGTTTTGGTCTCTTTGATGATCTTTAAGTACTCTCCATTTTGGTATTCCAAATAATGAAAAAGACTTATTAGTCTTTGGTTTTCCCTTAGCATCACAACAAGTATCATCATCTAATACTACTTTATGTTGTTGATGAAAAAAGTGATCTTTTTTGGGAAGTGTGAAGCCATCAAGGGAGTTAGTGGAAGATCTAGGGGAGGATATAGGGAAATGGGAAAGAAGGTGAAGAGGAAGTAAGTGTCCATGGAAGAAGATATCATCAGCAGGAGATAAATCTATAGCAAATGATGATGAAGAAGTTGTAGTAGTAGTAGTAGTTGAAGAAGAAGAAGAAGGAGGAGGTGGGATTTGTTTTGTTTGTTGAAATGAGATTGTGAATGAGAATTCATGTGAAGGAGATGATGAATTAGATGAACTATTTTGATGATGATCACTTTCTTGATTTGTTCTCATGATGTTTTGGTTTTGTTGGTTGTCCATATGGATATGTGTTTAAAGGGGTAATGTAATATAAATTTGCTAGTAAGATCTTATATGGGGTGGGTCTCAAACTACTCTTATTGTTATTCTTCGTATGAAGGGACAAAAAAATACAAAAAAAGAAAAAGAAAAAAAGATAAGGATATGAGAAGAATGTGTCTTTATTATTGGTGGAATAGAATTTTTCGATATTTATGCTAATGAAAGATAATAAATTTGCTAGTAAGATCTAATGGGGGGTGTTTCTCAAACTACTCTTATTGTTATTCTTTGAATGAACGGACAAAAAAAGAAGATAAGGATATGAGAAGAATGTGTCTTTATTATATGTAATGAAAGATAATAAATTTGCTAGTAAGATCTAATGGGGGTGTTTCTCAAACTACTCTTATTGTTATTCTTTGAATGAACGGACAAAAAAAGAAGATAAGGATATGAGAAGAATGTGTCTTTATTATATGTGGATAAAGTTATTCGATATTTATGTTGATGAAAGATCAATGATAAATATTAAGTAAAATTAATTGAAGTGCGTGTAAATTATTCCACGCCTCATGGTTATAAAAAAAAGAAGAGGATATTTGTTATTGGGGGTTGGTGAAGGAGAGGAGGTTCTTGCTTGTAGACTAAAATGTCTTATGAAGGGACAAAAAAGAAAGATAAGGATATGAGAAGAATGAGTTTTTGTTATTATTGGTGGACATAATTACTTGATATTTATGCTGATAAAGGATAATAAATATCACATAAAATTAATTAATGTATATGTAGGTCTCGTAAAATTAATTAAGCTACGTGAAATGGTTCTTTCGGTTGGTGGTGCATAGTAAATAGACATATAGTTGAAGGTTTTGGGCATGTGATGGACTGGTGGCTCTGATATGGTGGTGTGGGGGGTGGAGGTCTTTTTCATATAATATAAGTAGTTAAAAATGCTAGTATTTTGGGAAAGAACTCTGACAGAATAAATCCAAGGTTTTCTAACTTTTTTACAAAAATCTATAGGTGATATATACAAAATATAATATAATATAATGTACACTAAATTATTGGTATCTGGTTTTAGATTCCATTTCATAATACTCAAATGATTTGCCCATATCGGTATAGACGAAATCTAGAAATCGATCACTGATCCAATTTGATGAGTACCTTCATATAGGATAGACCTTAATAGAAAATTGAAGAACAACAGCGTACAACAAGTGATTGATTTCAGTAGTTCCTCATATAAAATTATTGACTCTAGAAATATGATAATATGAAGTAGACAAAATTATTTTCAATACATACATACACATTCTTAAAATGTCTCAAGAGATTACTAACTGCTCAAACTAGATGGTTTATACTTCTTCACCCTTAAACATGAGTGTCGGATTTTAAATTTGGAAATAGAGAACGTTCTAGTGGAGATTGTTTTATCATTTTAATAACTGATGCGAATTTAAATCAATCGAATAATAAGATGATTAATGGGAAAAAGTTAGATGTTTTGCACCCTTACCAAGAAGAATCTTTGATATGATCAAACAATTATTAGACTATTTTCTTTCAAAAAATAACTTCATATTCAAAGCTCGAACACAAAAAAATTAGTTAGTAAAAAAGAAAGGATAATGCTAAATGGCCAGAATTTGACCAGAAATTTAAAAAGTCTATAATATCTTTTTTATTTTAAAATAAACTGATCTTTTTTTTATTTTTTAATTAAAAGGTATTAAAGTTAAAAGAGTAAAAATGTTCAAAAAGGTAAAATAACATAGGTAAAATACAATTCTGGCCAAATTTTGACCAAATTTTCTGACCAAAAGGATTTTTTCAAAAGAAAGTACTTATCACTCTATCGCAACCTTCGAGGTGGATGTTTTATTGTATGACCTCTCTCTCTCTATATATATATATATAAGACTAGGTATCACATATTCTCTTCTGTCTCTAACATCAGTTAACCCACTAAATTTAATACTTTGACCAATATATATGTTTGTTGTATGTAAAGAGTATTTAATTAACAACATAATTAAAGAAAAAAGTTGTTTGTAATAAGAAGTTTACCAACTTTTTTCATTTTTCATTCAAGTTGGTGAAATTTTAATTGATGTAGTCTAATGTAAGAAGTTTTCTTAACAACCAATTTTGAGCTTGAATAGACCTTTATGTTATCTCGTAAGTTTAAGTATGTCATTCGTTAAGTTCAATATGAAATAAAGACAATGTTTACCTAATATAATAACAAAATGGGTACTATAATTGAGTCAAAACTATTAGCCGAAAGCAATAATAATAATTTGTTAGTTTTTTTGGTTTCATATTAAAGCCCGACTAAATTTGAATTCGCGCTAAAAAATTCAATGTGCTTCCTAATAAAGACGATTTTGTATCTGGAAAGACTTAAACCTGAGACATCTGGTTAAGATAATTTGTCAGTTAATCCCATATATATATATATATATATATATATAGATGAATATGTTTCATTTTATCTAAGAAAGTTTTTAATGTCCTTACCTCTAATGAAATGATGATGATTTTTTCTTTATATAACAAAGACAAATAAAATGTCTTTCCAATGTATGACTTTTAGAAGTCTTTTATTAGACTCTTGTTTCTTTGGTTTACTAATTTAGTTGAAAATTGCATAACAAACAAAGAGACATAAAGAAGAAAATAATTTTATTTTTTAAAAAATTATTATTGATGGAACTTTGTTAGGTTTATGCAACTTTAAAAGGTTCAATTAAGATATAATTAAATTGGCAGATTTTTGTGAAGAGGACTAAAGCTTGTTGGATTCAAATTCTTTGTGGTGGGGATTATCTGAACTCGTTGATAAGTTTTAAGTGTTGAAATTGATTACATAAATAAGTAGTTACATGTTTAAATTGTGAGATTCGAAAACTGATAATAAGTCATTAATCGAAAATAATTGATAAGTGTTAAGTGTTGAAATCGATTGCATAAATAAGTAGTTGCGTATTAAAATTGTGAGATTCCAAAACTGATAATAAGTGATTGATCGAAAATTGCTACTTTTTTTTTTGCTTGGAGTTGGGCAAGGACCACACACACGTGTAGCAATAAGTGGTCCTTTTTAAGACGATGTTAAAAACACATTGTATTATATTTTTTTAGTTATAAAATAAGTGTCGTTTTAATTTATTTCATGATCATTAAGAAAAATAATAAATAAAAGGTATAATTTATTAAGTTTATCCTTATTTATTATTTCATTTGTTTATTTATTATTTCATATTTTTATTTGTCTAGTATTTAAGGTCTGATTCTTGTATGAGTCAGTTTTCACTCAATTATCCCTCGATCTCATTTAAATATCATTTAAATTAAGAAAATATCACAAAATAAATGTTACTTTAGAAATTCAAGATTAAAGTGAACAATTATTTCTAACTATACTCGTAACATTATGTTAAGCAGTATGTACCAAAAAAAATTAACCATTATTTTAACTTTTTTCACGCTCGTTAAAAAAAAAAGACTTTCAATCTATGAGTTCTAGAAGCCTTTATTTAGACTCTTGGTTTACTATATTTAGTTGAAAATTGCATAACAAACAAATTAGAGACGTAAAAAATGAATTTTTTTGATTGATGGGAACTTGGTAGGTTTATGTAGATTCAAAAAGTTCGATTTAGATAGAATCAAACGTTCCCATCTAATACATATAATAGACTTTCCTAAATTCTAACGCGATATTTATATCAAATCAAAATAATTTATGAATATATATTACATAACACGATATTAAAGTAAAAAATTTCACTATAAAAAGTCAAAATATAAATTGACATGAAAGGGGTGGATCTGACACTGCATAATACTTAATTATGATTAAATAATAAATGTATTTATAAAAAATATGTTTCTTGCCTTCATTGATTTGAGATGAATATGTCATTCAATATAATTTACTTACAATATATGTTTCTCTTATGAAACAACTTTTTATTCTATTTAACAAAAATCATTTTAATCTACGTTGAGATTGTCGTCAATTCAAAAGATCCACAATTTCTTTTAACAAATAGATATAAATAAATTGGATATATACTTTCATCGATTTATAAGCTTAGTCAATATCCTCGTCTACTAATTTTTAAATACCTTATAAGCTTAGTCAAATATCCTCGTCCACTAATTTTCAAAGTTAAAATGGTTCCATCATTTTCTTTATTTGTTGTTATTGCTTTTTGGTTTGGGGTTAGGCAAGGACAAAAATAAGTGGTCCTTTTTAAGACCATGTTAAAAGCACATTATAATTTTGGGTATTTAGTTAAAAGTCATAAATATTTCACAATCATAGTGACATTATTTGGATGGAAATTTCTGTTACGACCCAAGCCTACACTCTAGAAGTGGCCGGCACTCGAGAACCATTGCTGGTCCCCAAGCGAACCCTCATCCTGGCTAACTACAAGCGGAAGACTAACTCAAGCATACAAAGCTTAAAAACTGAAACAAACTCAATAAACTCAATTACAAAATATGTAAGTCAAGAGATCAACTCTGAATAAAAAAATAAATTATTCAACTCGTCTTAAAATAGACAACTTAAGTCTTTAAAACATTTAACAAAATAAATGAACAGACTTCTGAAACTCTACTATCTATCTATGAAGCCTCTAACTGACAAAGATGGAAGTCGGAACAGGACCCACGACATCCTATCAACTGATATAACTGAAAAGTAAATCAAATCCTCCGGAAACAAGGAGGCTCACCATAGCTAACTCGAACTCCATGTGGTATCAACGAAGCTCCTGTTGATGATCCCGAATACCTGAATCTGCATCATGAAAGAATGCAGGCCAAATGGCTCAGTACATGGAATGTATGAGCATGTAAGGGGAATTCTAAAGCATAAGCATAAGCTTGAACTTGATAAAACGTAAACATACTTACCTCCTCTCAACTCACTCAACTAAACTCAACTCAAGAATAAGAAACATAGTTCAACTCAATGATAATATATTCAACTCAGGGTACTCAACTCTGGATACTCACTCAATATAAAGCAACAATATGGATGCAATATATGGAAAACTTTTTATAAAGTAGAAAGCAACTCAATGTATTGAAAAATTCAATAGTAACTCAGTTTGTATGCAAGGATACAATATAAACTCTGTTTGTATACGAAAATACAAAATAAACTCTGTGTATATAAGAATATAAAATATCTCTATGGGAGTTTCTCTAACCGACAACCATCACTATGAGCTATGTGATGATACATCGTCTCGCCCACGCTGTCAGAACTGTCCTATACTTTGTCAGGGTATAAGACCTACTCACTAAGTGGATCCACTAGTCTATGCTAAAAAACATTAAGGAATCATCTAAAAAGTATGACCCTT
>JAJONR010004638.1:0-69758 GCA_029582245.1 Solanum etuberosum | reverse complement strand
AGATTCAAATACCTTTAATTTGATAGGTTATGGGCCACGTAACTCTTTATATTCTAAGAGATATGGTCATTTGAAGTTGATCCAAGTAGAATCTTACATCAAAACTTAATCGATAAGGAAACTTCAAGAACACTTATCAAGAACTCATCAAAAAATTAAATTGCTCAATATTTATAGATAGATTCACAGAAGAAACTCATGATTGGCGTGTGGGTGAATAAACCCAACACTATGGAAGCTTACATACCTCAAAGAACTAGGTTCTTGGTGAAATCTTGAATTTCTTGAAAGAACGCTTGAAACTTTGAACTTTTTCTCCTCTTGAATCTTCTCTCTAAAACCCTAAACATATTTTAGGAATAACTAAAACTGATTTCAATCAGTTTAGACTTCTAAAACCTTACTAAAAACGCTTAAATCTGATTGGGTAAGGAAAAGACCAAAATACCCCTCCTATTTTCGGATAACTTTCCTTATTCTGACAGCCCAACTTCAAACAGGCATATCTCCCTCATACGAGCTCAAAAATTAGCAACTCGGTGGAATTGGAAAGAGGATTCCAAGACCTTTAATTTGATATCTTATGGGTCTCCTAACTCATTCTGTGTTAAAAGTTATGGTCGTTTGAAGTTGACCCAAAACTTTAAAAAACTAAGTAATGACTTGAATGAATTCTTCTTTAATTCTTTTTGGAACTCAAGGTGCTATATCTAGTGACCTGACCTTAATACTTAAGAAATTTTAAATTCCTTGATAAAATCCTACTCACAACGAAGGATGGTTCGAGTCTTAGTTCAAAATATTTCTGGGGTGTTACATTCAACTCCTGAAACATCGGAGCGTTGTTGGGAACCACATGAGGCTGGGTTGATCCCCGCACCTCAGTTTGCCACTCAATAACATCATCATGCTCAAATACGGGCGCGGGCAATGCCTCTCTAGCTTATCCTCGAGCAGGATATTTCCTCTTAAACCTGATCTTCACCTCTTAACGCGCAAAGAATAAATTAGAGGTTAACAACACTTGATATGAATAACTCGCACGATAAGAAATCAAAGGAAATGAATTTATCCTACTAGGCATCTTGTAGCCTCTCAAAGATAGGTACGGACGTCTACGTACCGATCTATAAGACTCTACTAGACGTCTTACTCTTTAACTTATGGAATCGGTGAACCTAGTGCTCTGATATCAATTTGTCACGATTCAAAAATCAAGGTCATGATGGCACACGGGGCAACCCCCCCCCCCTAAAAAAAAAGGTGTGTAAGCCAAAAATAACACACATACGAGAATCATGAAGGGAAGTCAGGCCACAAACAAAAGAAAAGAACAACAAATAATATCCCAAAACATGGTAGCATAAGTATAAATAACACCTAATCCAACTTTAGAGTATGAAACACATCAAAAGTCTCCAAAAATAAACAAAGACTGAAAAATAAAGGATGGAACTAATGGTGATCCGGGAACAGGATCTCACCACCACTCCGAAAAGATCTCCAAAGCTAGAAATGATCAGCCACCGCAGGGAGTACCTTGACTAGAATCTACATAAAAAATGATACAAAAGTAGGGGTGAGTACAATATACAAGTACTCAGTAGGCTTGGACGACTGTGCAAAAGGAATGAATCAACTTATGAAATATATTAAGGAACGCTTCCACCCGCATACATAAAAGTCTCATTCCGGCACCGATGCCACCAATTTATAATAATGAACGCCACGAGTAAAGTAAACATATAAGGTCACAACAGTTCCCATATCACAAACAAGTCAAGCAATTTAAAATGATTAATGCAATGCAATGAGTTAAGGCTTCGAGATAAGGATCATGGGGGACTCGCAATCCATATACCAAATCACAATCTCAATATCTCATCAACTTGTCACCTCAGCATGGTCAAAGATACAAAAATATGTCTCATTTTCTTTCGCAAAAGGAATCTCCATATTTTCTCAATTTCTCAAGAACATGATATGATTAATGAGGATGGATGCATCACAACACATATATAATATAGAGGCAATAATCAACTCAACATGTACCAACAGTCTAAATTTTTCAAAACTCAGTCGAATCATGATATACACCCTGATATGAAAAATAGTAGGAAAGAGTTCATTTGAAATAAGTGATTTCCATTTAGAAAGTTTTTCGTTTACTCAAAGCATTATAGAGTTTCCAACTCAGCCCCTCACTTGGGAATTACAAGTCAAATAGCATTACAATCCTCTCTCACAGTCAACTCATGAATCGTATGCTCTCAAATCAAATTGAACAACAATTAAGGCCTCAACACAGGCAAAACAACACATACAAGCCCCCACACGGGCAACATAATATAATAGAGCCCCTGCACAGGCAACATAATAAAACTCACAGCCTAAAATCTTGCTACGATCCCATCCCATAGCCTAAGACATAAGAATGAGTAATTATCCAATCCTAGTCTAAGAGAAGAATAGTCAAACCTATCTTAAGGTCAAAAAACTCTACTGGATAAAGTCCTCAACCATACGCTAACCAAGAGGATCCTCAACTATCAAGAATGGAAAGAGTTCATCAAAAGGAGTCCATTGATACACATATTGATATGATTTAAAATTGGGGGTAAAATAGTTCAAAAATCACTTCAGAAATTAAAAGGGTAAAATCAGATTTTTAGTTGAAAATCAAGTTCTACAAGTCGGGAGGAGCTTGTGGTTGAAACCCCCAATAAAAACAAGCAAGAACCGAGCTCTAAATAAGGAATTTACTACTTTTCCAACTTTGAGAGAACAACCCCAAAGCCCACATTTGAAATGCGGTCAAAATGAGAAATTTCAGAATTTTTTTGTCAAAATCAGTTAACCCACAATATAAGGACCTTAAATCCTGGAAATCAATGAAAACTCATTCCAAAGCGACCTTCAAATCAACATTGTTTTATTTCTCTACTTTGGGGTTTAAAATCTCAACTTAATGGATAGAAATCATGAAATATGAAAAGGATATTCTTGAGAAAGAGTAAAACGTGGTTAGAAATATGTACCCAATGATTATGAAAGAAAAACACATAAAAAATCACCTCAAACCGACTTTTCTAGCTTACAAAATGTCAAATACACTAAATGGGTTTGAATAGATATTGAACTCAACGATTTTGTCACTAAAACCCATTTGTCGTTGCTAAAAGTCTATTTTTTCGCCACTTAAAGTGTGCACCAGCAACCTTGAAAACGTCTTGTTCACCCTCAAACTCATTCGAAATCCTATAAGCACAAACCAATAGTGAAAAATCATCATAAAATATGATTTGAAACCAATGGAATCGTCGGATTTCAAAAAAATGGTTATGACCGAAATACCCTCTCGGAACCCATTTAGGCCAAAAATTCAACTTTTTACCTAAATATCCACATCACAATCTAAGGTCTCGAGACTCTAACTGATCACTTTTCAAGACCTAACTCGACGTTCCGAATTCAATGAAACTGACAGAATTCTCATACGACGCTTAGAACTCATAATATTGACCAAAGTCAACCATATAAAAAATTCTCAACTCAAAATGGGGGAAAATCACCAAAAATACACCCGATCACATCAAGGACCACACCAACCATTCCCACAATTGAAACTAAGCATGAAAAAGCTAAAATGAAGGGCAAAATGGTTATTTCGCAATTAAAAGCAAATTCACAAGAAATTAGACATTACACTAAGAATGATCATTCTTCATAGATAAATCATCTTAAAACTCATAGAAATATACATTAGAAGAGTAAAGAATTAGTAGAGCAGTTATCTAGATGTATTTAGGGTCTCTCTCCTTTCTTTGTTAAAATACATGCAGTTGATGTAGGATCATTCTGATCCAAACCACGTTAAATATTTTTGTTCTTCCTTGTTCTTTATTTTCACGTTTCCACTAACAATTGGTATCCAAAGCCAAGGTTCTATCTGAGTATGCTCTGTGGTTGCAGCACAGTCTGAACTTCCACATTAGAAAATAATTACTTTGGTTTTCTGTATTTCTAAATACTTTGTAGTAGAAGAGGAAGAAAAACTAACAATGAGTTCCATGAAGTTTGAAATTAATAGATTTAGTGGGCGCAACAACTTCAACATCTGGAAGATCTAGATGATGGTGTTAATACGGAGGGAAAGTTTAATCCATGTAATTGACAGAAAGTACCCCGATGACACATAGGATTCCGACAATGAGAAGATTAAATGAAATGGATTGAGTGTAATCCAAGTCTCCCTTGCACTTAACGTGCTTTATGAAGTGAGTGCAAGTACCGAGGAGACAACCAAACAATTATGGAAATGTCACGATCCGAGCCTACACCCTGAACATGCCCGGTACTCGAGAACCATTGCTGGTCCTCAAGCGAACCCTCATCCTGACTGACTACAAGCGGAAGACTAACTTGAGCATACATAAGCATCAAATTGAAAGAAACGTTTAAAAATAGTTTACTGAATCTCAAAACTTTGCTGAATATAATGAATATGAATCATAAGTTTTAAATAAAACACCTGAAACTGAAACTCTCCAAAAATGTCTATCTATGAAGCCTCTAATGCATACAAGGATGAGTGTTGAGACAAGACCCGCGACTCCTCAAGAGAACTATTGGTAACAACTCATAAAAATTGGAGTCCTCTGAAAGCAAGGAGGTCTCACTCATAAGCAGACAAGCGGATGAAGTGATCTCAACAGACTCTTGTTAAGGATCCTAAGAACTTGTATTTGCATCATTAAAAGATGCAGGTCGAATGACATCAGTACATTGAATGTACGAGTATGTAATATAATTGAATAACAAATAACTGAAAGAAAGGACTGGAATAGATAACAATGTACTCAAGTTGAATGTAAAGAAATAAAGGAGTTAAATCATTTAAAGCTTTACAAAATAATTTCTCATCTCTAAACTCAACATAATAAGTGATATATAAAAATACAGTTTAACTCTATTGAGAGATTCTCTAACCGACAACCATCACTATGAGCTACGTGATGATACAACGTCTCGCCCATGCTGCCAAAACTGTCTTATACCTTATCGGGGTATAGAACACCTCAACTAAGAGGATCCACTAAGCTATTCTTAAAAAGCAATAAGGAATCGTCTAAAAAGTATGACCCATGTTGGCACACATGGTTTATGAGGACATTGAGTTGTCTGAACTCGTCCTCATATCGGTGCTCAATACTACTCCCAATAATATATACTCATGTTCATATATTTAAAAACATAACTTTTCCTCTGGTTTGAGATAATTGCTCAAACTACCCTCTTAAAAGAGGTAACTGCTCTTGAAATATATTTTGAACTCATAACTCATTTAGAAATATTCTCTTTTATCAATGTAAAAATTGAAACCTCTGGGAATACATAGTCCCCTTATACTTTTACTCAATTCATACTTAAAAACTGTTTCTCAGAAAACATATCAAAATCATATTTTAATATGATCATTGATGACTCGGGAAGTCATACTGCATAAACATTGATGGTATATCTAGATACCATACTGCTCATACATTGATGACATACTCAATTGTCTTACTAATCATGTTTTAGAAACTTTTTTCTCAAAACTCATCTTTGCTTTCTCAAAACTCAGTTTAAGAACTCAAGTGTTGGCTTTAAAAAGTTTTTCAAAATTTATAACTCAAATCATAGGGTTCATATGGAATTATGGACATGAACGACTCAACTCAGGGATCTTAATAGAAATAAGGAAACTCGGTACTCAGAACTCAAGACTCAAGAACTCAAGGACTCAAAAACTCAAAACTCATAACTCAACGATATTTCTTCTCTCAAAAATACTCAATTCATAGGGTTCATGCTGAAATATAGACATGAACGAATCAACTCAAGAATTTTAATGCATATAATATAGCAATTCAATAATTAGAAATAGAATTTCAAAAAGAAACAGGAACTCGAGAACTCAAAATTAACTCATCTCAAGAATACTCAAATCTAGGGGTAGAATCCTAGATTTCTCTTTTATTGATTTGAAATTAGATGTAGAGCGTGAGGATGAACTAGTCCAACACTGTGATAGCCTTACATACCTAGAAGAACAAGGTTCTTGAAGAATCTTGAAGAAGAACTTGATTAGAAGCCTTGAAACCCTAGCTTGAAGGAGAAAAATCAAGAAAACCTTTCTTGAGATTTCTTGAATTAGTTTCTTGAAACTCTATGGACAAGAATTATGATTTTTATTAGTGATTCATAATTGTATAGGGGGATTTGAGTTGGAAAGAATGAAATTCTTGGAGAAGGACTTACATTGAAGAAAAATATTTAAAAAGATTGAAAGAATCTTGAATGGAGTCTTCTACTTTGATTTTTCCTTAGAGTTTGAGAGAGAAGAGAATGATGTATTAAGAGATGAAAATTTGATTGTTTTGGGTCTTTAATTAGTCAAGAAATTCGTTTAGGATTTTCTTAGACGTAAAAAGACAAATACGATCATTTTTAATGTTTTCCCGTTGGCTAATTCGTCACTGCACTATATCAGGTTACTAAAATGATCATAACGTTTTACTCAAAACTAGGATTGACCCGAAATTGGTGGCGTTGGAAAGGAGATTCAAATACCTTTAATTTGATAGGTTATGGGTCACATAACTCTTTATATTCTAAGATATATGATCGTTTGAAGTTAACCCAAGTAGAATCTTACATCAAAACTTAATCGATAAGGAAACTTTCAACTCAACTTTGTGCTAGGAGTTTTTAGTGACCTTAATTGATATCCAAAATCATTCACATACTAAAGAAATTACCTTTACAAATATGAGCAATTTAAGAATAATCCGATAAGACCTTATGTGCAAATAAAGAATAGTTCGGGCTTTAGCTTAAAAAATTCCAGGGTGTTACAGGAAAGGCTGGAAGGACTTTACCAAGACCGGTCAGTGACAACAAGGATGTTGTTACAACGGCATCTTCACATATTTAAGATAGAGTATGTTATTTTTTTGCAAGACCATGAGGCTACACTAGGCAACACGAAAGGAGCAAATCAATGTACAGATCAAAGTCTCGTATGAACAAGAAGAATGTGGAGTGTTGGAGTTATCACAAGAAAGTGCACTTTGAACGAGATTGTCCTATGTCAAAGTTCAAAGAAAAGGCGAGTGCATCCATTGTTGAGCAGGTACATGATTCTGATGATGAATATGTACTAACAACATCATGCAATAGTGGAGTCTATTACAATAAATGGGTGTTAGAATCTGGTTGTACTCTGCATATGACATTCCAAAGAGATTGGTTCAGCAGTTACGAGACAAGCGGAGGAACCGTAATAATGGGCAATAATGCAACTTGTAAAATAGTTGGCATTGGTTTAGTTCGGGTTCGCTGTCATGATGGGATCGTGAGAACTATTACAGAAGTCCATGTTCCTGATCTGAAGAAGAATTTGATCTCCGTGGGCACTCTAGACAAACAAGGCTACAAGTACATGAGTGAAGGAGGAACTACTAAAAGATCTTTATTGTAGGAAATAAATGCATTCAATTTGATACAAACTGAATAATGTTTTGAAATTTCTCCAATGAGGTTGTCATGTAAAAAATTCAAAACTTGTATGGCACTTAAGTTTCCAAACTTAATAAGAATTTAACCACTTAATTGATTTGATGAAAGATCGATTTCATACATGTAGCATACGCTGTTATTTTCCTAATTAATAAAATATATTTGTTGTGAATTCTACTTTCAAGTCAACCTTAAAAAATTTAGTATCAGTATCAAGAGCAGGATAATCAAGATAATTTATCAAAAGGTGAAAAATCCAATGATCTAAGTTGTATATGATTTTTGAGATCAATGATTCTTAACTATTTTGATAGTAACAAAAAGCTAGGTTCTGTTAAAAGGAAGTGAGTACAATTCAATATGAAAAAAGAAACTATAATTGGAATTCTAAAAATTCATTTTTTTCAACCCCAATAGTAGGAATTTGCTTCCTGAAATGTTGTCTTTCCAATTTTGTTGCTCCTCTTTTGGCTTTAGATGAAAAATGGCAATGACAGATTTCATGCATCGAAGTTTTGCATAACTCACGTTTGACCTTTATTATTGTATAAAATTTATATAGGCCTAACTCGTGTATAGAAAACATTTGTAATATCAATTCAAAATTTAAAAAATAAAGAAATATACATGTCATCATATGCATACATAATGAAAAGAGTTAAACAAAGCAATATATTAATCAGAATAAGAAAGAATAATAACCTATAATTAAAAAATTACATAAAAATCATAAGATGATGAAGTGTAGTTGACTAACATTTTATGTCCAAGTTATAAAGGAAAAATTGTGTACAACAAAATTTGTGAAAGAATATGTAAGTAATAGAGAAAAAAGATAAATTTACCTGATTTTGAAGATGGATATGATTGTGTTGACGAAATAAAATCAAAATATTGTTAATAAATTTATCTCCTATTTTTTGCTAATAGAGGAAGAATGAAAAATGAAGAACATAAGGAGTTATTATAGAAATGTATTGAAAAATTTAAAAGAAAAGACATTTATTTCATAAGCAATAAAGGAGGAAATCAATTCAAATATATATAAAAAAAAAAATGATTGCATGGAACCAATTGATTTGCCTTTCATTGTGGCTATACAACTCCCATTTTTCTATTGGTTTGTATTAACTTTTTTTTATTTATCATGTTTATAAAATGTATATTTATATTTTTACACTTAAATGTTCTTCATATAATATTTGCTTGAAAGACAAAAGAATTATTCAATATTTCATTGGTTTTAAAGCTAAAAGGACTAACAATTAAACCTCATTTAAAAGTGGAAAATGATAAGTTGTAACATCTAAATCATGTATTTGGTATAGTTTAGTTGTCATTATTTATTTGAATTTAAAAGTTATAGTAAGGTATTTTTTTTAATTAAAAAAAATAGCGAAGGACATTTTCGTAATCCAATATTAAAAGTGCATTGATACTTATCTTTTTTCATAAGTTGACTCTCAAAAGTACTTTTCAAAAAAGATTAGTCAACCAAAAAAGTTGGAGTATGCAAAAATCGAACCGACCGATAAACCGAACCAAAAAAATATTGTTGATTTATTTTCATTGGGTTATTGGGTTAACGGACTTTTAATGGTTTTATAAAAAATATTATCAGGTTATCGGTTCAATTTTGATTTTTTAAAATTGGATTATTGGGTAAACTGATAACCCATTAAGGATATAGTCATTTATTATTTTACCCCTACATAAATATTAAATATTAATCTCAGTACTTTACTGGTTACTATCTTTGCCCTTTAGTCTTTAATTTACACTTCACAATGACTTTGAGTTCACAACTTCACATTATATAAAACATCAAAACCTAAAGTAAGAACCCTATTCCTCTTAATTTCTCTTTGTGTTGCACTTGTATAATTCTTTTCATGTTAGTTATTATTGTTTCTATTTTATGAAGGTTCTGAAAAGTTATATTATTGTTTTGTCGCGTCAAATTATTGGAGAAGTCATATATTTATTTTATAAGCATTTTCTTACTGGTTAAATCGAAAACTGAACCGTTAAGGACCAGAATCGAAAAATTGAAAATCAATAAAAAAAAATATCTTATTGATTTGTCGTATTTAAAAACCGATAAACCAAACCGACTAATGCACACCGCTAATCAAAAATGTTTTTCAAATGAATTAATCAACCGCAAATTATTATTTTTTCAAAGGGAAAAAAGTTAATATATATCCCTCAACTTTGCCATTTAGAACTGATATATCCTTTATTATAAAAGTGGCTCATATATACCCCTATATATGACTCAATTTTATAACAAGAGATATATAATTTCTAAATAACAAATTTCAAGGTATATCAGACCTTTTTTTTCGAAAGTATTTTTGTGAAAATCTATTTTAAGAATGTGATTATTAAAATAAGTACTTGTGAAATAACACTTCACACATTAAAATAAGAATGTGATTATTAAAATAAGTACTTGTGAAATAACACCTCACACATTAAAATGGTTCACCTATGGGCATATTTGGAAAAACTGTTCTAACCTTATTTACCCCCAAAATTGAGGAAAATAACAAAAGAACCATAGGCCCACAGCCGTAATTAAACCCAACTCTAAGAACATTTTGATACTTTTTTGGTACTATTACTGTTTAATCTCAGAATCTTCCTGTATATACAAATTTTTTCACTCTCCCTTTGCCTCCAATCCTTTTTTCTCAAACAACACAACTCATCAACTTCACGTTCAAACCAATGTAAGTTTCTTCATCAACTCTATATTTTTTGTAAAGAAATAAAGACAAGTTCTTGTTTGTTTCCATCAAAGAGTGATCTTTTATGTGTTTTTTGGTTGTGGGGTTGTCTGTTGATGGTTTGGGGTTTGATTTATGTATAAAGTTTTGATCTTTATGGTGAATGATAGATTTCTGTGCAAGTTTAAACAAGTTCTGTGTTTTAGATGAGAAGGGTTTTTTTATTTTTTGCCTCTCTGTTTCTTGAATTTGACGAAGTATATTGTCTGAGAATCTTGTGTTTTGGCGTTTGCATGTTACTGGGAATCGCATAAAGGGGAGTTTTTTCTGTCGCATTTAGTTTCTGCATATGCCCTTTTTGTTTGTTTGTTGTAAAATTGTGGTATGGGGGCAGTTTACATTCTTCTCTCTGTTAAATCAATTTCTGTGAAAGTTGTGATCTTGTTAATTCATGAATAGTGAGACTCTTTTGAACATTAGTGTTGGGTTTTTGGGTGTGACAGACATGCAAGTAAACTTTTTTTGTTGTTGAAAATCACTGATCGAAACTCGAAGGTCAATGGGCTTGCCCCTCTCTATACAGTTAAATACCAGGCTTTTGTCTGCGGCAGGATTGTAATCCGCTACTTTTGCCTAACCTAGACATCATAAGCTATGCTCTTACCATTAAACTTAAAGTGTTGGGGGCCGACATACCCACAAGTAAACTGTCCATGTTTTAATTTTAGTTGGTTGATTTAGTTTATTGGCACTCCATTCTAGGAGTCTTTTCAGTTTGGTTGGATATTTGTAAGTTATAAATGCGAGATTTAGAGAACCTCTAGTTTATAACTTCTATGATTGAGGTTGGGGGGAGATAATGCACCGGAAAGAAAATTAAATGAAAGATTACATACTTGAGAACCTTGGATGTATACCTGCCATACATCTCCTGCTGAACTATCTTTTCTGTTGAACTTAAGTCTTGGGATAGAGAAACCATAATTTGTCTTAAAAGGCAATCTATTGCGTAATAAGATGCAATGGGATTTAGTAGAACACAATGGATGTAGAGGATTCATATAATCGAATCAAACTAGTTTATAATTGACACATGCTCGTTATTGGTGTAACTTCCTTCTAAGTTGAGTTTGAATTCCAAGAAGGGTCATTTAACATTAGAGGAGGCATGAGGAATACAAGTTGCTTCTACTTATTTTTTTAAGAATAGTAAAGAGAAAATGTTCTGTACAGCGAAGTATAGGTGGGACTGCAGCAACTCTTGGTCTAGTATAATGGTAGTATGTGTAGAAGCCTGTTTGTTAGCACATAATATGGGTAAAAAACTAAGAACAAACATGGACATTCCTTTTGATACCAAGAGTATAGAAGTAAAATGCTTTTCTAACTTTATGGCTAGACTTCAATCATAGACATCCCTCTGGGTCAGGTTTCAACTCGTCTTTCCTCTATATAGCCGGTTAACTGATACTATATCCAAATAATTACAACATAATATGTGGACGGGATTGACAATGCTGGTTAATACTTGATATACTACTTCCTGCAGCTATTATTATGATAATGATGTCGCATATGTATGTGTACACACACATATTTACATGTGTGTATTATGAAGGTAGGTCAAATGAGCTTGATGCATACTCTTTTTTTAGTAAAAAACAATTTTGTGCTTGATGTATTCACTTTTTCAGTAAAAAGTGTGTCAACTGTTTAAATTGAGTATCTAAGATCGAAAAGTTTTCTATCACAAATTTGAGATGTAGAGAATTTATTTCAGATGCTGCAATTATTGAAATTAACAGCTCCTTGAGTTAAATCGTAGGCTTTGTTGGGTATCGAGGAAAGTTGGAAAGAGGATGAGTATCTATTTTAGTGCGACAATGTTTTGCTAATGAAAATTATTAACTTGGCAATGTGTGTGAAGAGATAATTGAATAGAATGAAGCTTCCAGATTAGATGTGATGTAGTAATTGCAAGTATATTCTTGTCCTTCTATTTGTGTTATTATGTGGTGTTTCTTGTACTTCTATTATCATACAATTTTGTGGTAAATATTGTTCCCTTTTTTCATATTGATTTATTATGCGTTATATAGCACTTTATGATGGCTTCTTCACTTCCGTTATTTCTTTTTTCTGGACTGCTTTGTTTTGCTTTTCTTGAGCCAACGATTTATCGGAAACAATCCCTCTACCTCCCAAGGTAGGGTTAAGGTCTACGTAAACTCTACCCTCCCCATACCCCACTTGTGGATCCTCCCCATACCCCACTTGTGGGATTACAGTGGATATGTTGTTGTTGATCACTTTGGGGTTGAATTGTGTTTTCATTCGATAAAATGATACAATAATTTATTATGATATCAAACCTTACCCATTCTTGGCAACCCCTTCCAATGTTTCCTTTCCACTGCCAAATGCTAATCCTTTACGATTTAAACTGCTTAGAGTGTTACCCTTGCCTGTTCTCATTATTTTTTTTCTTAAAAAGGAAATGTGTAGCTGCATGAACGTCAATTCTCAACAAATAATCATTTTAGTTTTCTCTTTCTTAGTTAATCTGAGATGCTGAAACTTTTCAGGGTACAGGAACTTGAACAGCTGAGGTGAATACTACAGTTTCTTAAATCTTTGCTTTCTACTGGAATCTACCATCTGAAGCCTAGGGTAAACATAAAAGTGGAACCATCAAATTCTAGACTAGTGATGGACTGCAACAAAGAAGAGGCCATTAAGGCTAGAGGGATTGCTGAAGTGATGATGGGAAAAAGAGAATTCGTAGGAGCTAAAAAGTTTGCATCTAAAGCCCAGAAGCTCTTTCCTGATCTGGAGAACATTACACAGATGGTTTTGGTTTGTGAAGTGCATTGCTCTGCAGAGAATAAGTCTTTTGGAAATGAAAAAGATTGGTATGGTATTCTTAAAGTAGAGCCAACAGCTGATGATGCTCTTATCAGGAAGCAATATCGCAAGTTTGCTCTCTTGCTACATCCTGATAAGAACAAGTTCCCTGGTGCAGCTGATGCCTTTTCACTGATTGGTGAAGCTCTATCGGTGCTTTTGGATCGACCTAAACGTATGTTGTACAACAGTAGACACATTCCTTCAGGAAGATTTCAAGTACCAATGCAGCATAAAAGCTGCCAGCCAGATACCAGGACACATCCTTGGGTACAAGGTACTCAATCAGGAGCTCCAGGAAGCCAACCAACCTTTTGGACTGCCTGTCCATTCTGTTCTGTTAAGTACAAGTATTATAAGACCGTGCTAAATAAAATTTTGTGGTGCCACAGTTGTAAAAAGTCGTACACAGGTCATGAACTGAATGATTCAGATGCAACACCCGGATCCAGTAGGAGTCAGCCTACTTCCAGTCAGAAGAAGGGTGCTGATGAGACCCTAGCCAGGAATCCATTTATACAGCCAGAGTTTCCCTCAGAGGTTAGTCAGGAGTCTAATAGAAATGGAAACTCGGAAAATGCATATAGAAAAATGAATAAGGAGGGACTATCAGGGGAATATAAAAAGAAAAACACAGAGAGAAAGAAGACATCAACAGAATCTAGTGAAAAATGTGATTTATCAACAAGCATAGACTCTGAAGAAGATACAAATTTTGAAGTGGGCACTCATCTGCCTGGGCAGAAATCTCAATGTCTCAGTGAGGAAAACCGGCGAAGATCTACGCGGTGTAGACAGCGTGTCACTTACGGTGATAATCTAAGTGATGAAGAAGAAGGTCCTTCTAAGCGATCTAAGGGGGTTGGATATCCCTCTCCTACTAAGGAATCCGAGGTTCAGCATTTGTCTCATGCAGCAACTCCCAAGGGGAAGGAGAAGAAATTGAAGGACAGTTTGTCCTCTGAAGAGAGCTTGCAGAACACAGAGCAGGAAGCTGAGACTGCAAATGAAAGAGTGGATGTACCTTTAAAAGGAAGTGTTGATCTTCCCTCAGATGTAGGGCCTTCTACTATGACTGAGCCAAAAACATTTGAATGTGCAGATCCAGATTTTAGTGATTTTGACAAGGACAAGGAAGAATCTTGCTTTAAGGTTGGGCAAGTATGGGCTGTTTATGATACTCTGGATGCCATGCCTAGATTCTATGCAGTCATCAGGAAGATTTTATCTCCTGCATTTAAGTTGCGCATAACTTGGTTAGAGCCGGATCCGATGAATGAAGATGAAACCAAATGGCTATCTGAGGGCCTTCCAGCTTCTTGTGGTAGGTTCAGACTGGGAAACTTAGAAGACATTGAAGATCATCCTATGTTCTCACATTTGGTATGTGCAATAAATAGAAATAGCTATCGTGCCATAAAGATATTTCCACTGGAAGGAGAAACTTGGGCCATATTTAAAGATTGGGATATGAACTGGTGTTCTCGTCTTGAGAGCAAGAAGAAGTTCAACTATGAGTTTGTTGAGGTCTTGTCAGACTATGCTGATGCTATTGGTGTGCGTGTTGCATACTTGGTTAAAGCAAAAGGCTTCACTTGTCTTTTCCATCGAGCAGGAGACCCATTTCTAGTTCCTGCAAAGGAGATGCTTAGATTCTCTCATAGAGTTCCTTCTTTTAAGATGACAGGGATGGAGAGGAATGATGTTCCTGAAGGATCTTTTGAACTAGACCCTGCTTCCTTACCTACTGACCAAGTAGGCATTTCTGCTTCATCCATAGACCACAGAGAGAGAGCTAATTTCATGGCATACAATCACATGGATTGTGTAAATTCTGCAGAAAACTGTGTTGGATCAGCATCTAATCAGGTTCCTGAACCCGAATTCTACAGCTTTGATGCTGAGAGATCACCGGAGAAGTTTCAAGTTGGTCAATGTTGGGCGATGTACAGTGATGAAGATGCCTTACCCAGGTACTATGGGCAGATAAAGAAGATAGATCTTCTCCCTGATTTTGTGTTGCATGTGGCATGGTTGTATGCCTGTCCACCCCCTAAAGGTACAATACAGTGGCATGATAAAACAATGCCAATTGGTTGTGGACTGTTTAAGTTTCGAAACACTAAGCTGAACCCATATACTGGAACCGACACCTTTTCACATGAAGTAGCAGCAGAACCTTTGAAGAAGGGTGTATGCAAGATCTTCCCCAGAAAAGGTGAAGTTTGGGCAGTATACAAAAACTGGAGTGCTCAGCTGAAAGGTAAGAAACTAGAAGATTGCGAATATGAGATTGTTGAAATAGTGGATGTTTCCGATAATTATGTAGATGTGAAGTTCTTAGTGTGGGTAGAAGGCTTCAAGTCTGTCTACAAGCCTCGAGTGGAAGAAGAAGAGGCTCACAGAACAGTGGAAATATCTGTATCCGAGCATCTCAAGTTCTCTCATCGAATCCCTGCTTTTCGCCTGACAGAAGAGAGAGGTGGTAGCCTTCGAGGTTTCTGGGAGCTTGATCCAGCAGCAATGCCTCTTTATTTACTGTGCACAGATTGAACAGAGGCAGGCAACCTGAAGAAGCATCAAAGTTTTCTTTTGTTGACCAAACTGTCAAGAGCTTTTGTACATCATGGTCATGCCAATTATGATATGTTTTCTTAGTTTATATCCTATCCCAGTTTTTGAAGCTTTTTGTACATTATGGATATGAGTTATGCTTTTCATAACTAGAAACTAGCTAATATAATAGATCTAAACTATATATACTCTCTTCTCTCTGATCATGTTTCTCTTAACATCTTTTTTTTCCTTTTTAAGTTATTGTGTACTGATAGTTTATAAATGTGGAGTTCTTATTTTTGGAAAAAGAAAACTATTTTGAACTCTCTCTGTTTCAGACTAATTGCATTCTATTCAAAGTTATCTTTAAAAACATTAACTTTATTTGACACTAGTACTTGTCCGCACGAAGCGCGGTCATAGAATTTTTTTTTAAAAATATGATCGAAATCATAAACTTATGTATAAATTATTTGACGGAAAGAATTTGTGAAAACATTGTATGTTGAATATAAAAATCTGCATGTGTAAATTTGCATTAGAAAACTATATATGAAATTCAACATTATTTTTATAGGGGGAGAACACTTCATAGTAAGAGTGAATTAACATAAAAATGTTACTATGAAATAAGGAAATTAGTTTAATAGATTAATAACTTCCAAATTCTCTTCTCTTGTTAAACTAATCTTTTCAACCCCAAATAAATTATTATAATATATAATCTTCAAGGATGAACTAGTACTTCTAAAAAAATGTTGGGAAGAAAAAATTCACAGAAGTATAAGTGAGTTAAAATTAAGATGTGTATACAAAAATGTCATGAAATAAGTGAAATGAAGAAACTGTTTTTACCTGAATATTGGTGGGATATTTTAAAGTTTGCTTTCATCTTTCTAAACCTTATAACTAAGAATTTATAATTAAAACGCCGTGAAAACAATTATGTTTAGAGTAATAATTATTTTGGTTGTATAAGGACAAAAAGGTCGAAAATAATTATTTTTCTTGACCAAAAAAATGTGTCACATTACCTTTCTCGATTTCAAAATTTCTTATATATCTTCGCTGAAATTTAAACAAAATATCTTAAGAAGCTAATAATTTACATAATACAACCAACAAACTCATCCAACCAAATTTCAAATATTATTTATATATCCACACAACAAAGTGTAGAAAGGACATCAAGCTTATTTATGGAGAGGTAAAATATGAAGATGAGGCAAAGAATTAATCATCCATTATCACCACATTAAAGGATATATTAAGAGAATTAATTTGCTTCAAGTGTATGGGAATTGTGTCCATTCCATTCATTCCAATGATCCATGGTGGTGAGTGGACAAGAGATTTTAACATGTTATATTCTTGTTAACAAATGAGAATGTTATGATTCTTATCTGATATCTCTCATGGATGTGGAATAAGTTTTAAGAGATAATTGTGTCTTTAACCATGTTAATGTTATGTATTAGTTGTACATAATATAATAACAAATATAATAGAGTGATATATAATAAAAACATATATATCAAACAAGGTATTAGTAATACACAAAGTTAATATATACATTATTTTTTCTAATTCATCTTACTAGACGACCTGAAAGATATTGTGACCAACCACAAAACAAGATATCAAGTTCAAATACTTATTTAGATAAATAAATATAATAAAAATGTAATTTAGTAAATGAAGTGGGCATTTGGTCTAGTGGTATGATTCTCGCTTTGGGTGCGAGAGGTCCCGAGTTCGATTCTCGGAATGCCCCTTTTTTGAGTCGCCCTCACTAGGGATGGCAATAGCGTGGTTGAGGGGTTTATGTGGGATGGGGGCATATGTGGGTTTAAACTTAACTTTAACTTTTTACATGTTATAAAAGTGATAAATCATTATTTATTAAGATAATTTGTTTAAAACTCCTAAAATATTCAAAATAGTAAATGAAAATGCTTCAATAAAAAATAATATAATTTCTTACATGTTTTCCAATTGACCTCTAAAAAATAAATTGTTAAGTCATTATCTATTAAATTAATACAACTTAATAAAAATGAATTTATTTATGAATTTTATTTTTAGTATCAAACTTAACTAGAAAAAGATTATATTAAAAAACTACGCGGGGCGGGTTGAAAATGAAAAAAAAAATTGTTATGCAAGGGGGAGTGGATTAAAAAATCTGCGGGTTAAGCTCAATTCGCCTCACCCACACACTGCATCGCCGCATTGTCATTCCTACTAAAACCCTTATTTCTTCGCAGGATTTTGGACCTACCATATAAGTTTATGAAAAAAAATATCTATGTTTATCTTTTATTAAAACAAACCTTTGTTCATAACTCATTTGGGTGAACAGGAAAAAGTTGTGGTGTTTTAATTAAAAAAAGAAAACCTTTATTCACCTATTGAATAAGAATATATTTTACAAATTTCAAATGCATGGGTTGTTTAATAGTGGGATATTTCTCCTATATATTTCATTATAAATACTAAAAATTTCATATATTTGAGGCTAATTATTTCTTATTCCGAAAGTTTGCTCAATTAAAAAAATACTTTATTTTTCATTGCTCATGGATACATTCATCTATTATCAGATACATTACAAATGATATATTGCAAATGAAACATTGCTTAAGATTATGTTGCGTCAGATACATTCCTCTGTTATCGGATACATTGGTCTCTACTCTGTTGTTGGACACATTGGTCTCTAGATACATAGCCTTTCAAATAAATAACAGTAGGTATATATATTAGGTACTAAAATATAATGAAATTTGTCATAGTTGTGTATCAGATACATAACTATGAACATTATTCATAATAAGAGGGATGTATCCGAGATTATGAGGGAGAGAGAGAGAAGGAAAAAGGGATTTTTGTAAAAAATTTAAATGGTAGGAAATTTTAGAGATTATGATATCTTAAGTTGTGTATTTATGTAATTTTTTCAATTATTTTGTGGTTAATATGTGATTGCCCATGGATATAAATTAAAGTTATTTTAGATTTTATATGAGTAATTTGGAGTTAAAACACTGTTTGCAACAAATTATAAACATATGGAAAATAAATCAATCACAAGTGAAATCTGAAGAAACAAGAATATTTTAGTGATAAATCAATATGAATACAATTTTGTTTCTCCCTTGATTTTTCTCTCTTAAGATTTATCCATCATTCGGTGGCCGTTAGCGGCGTATCTTTCGAACTAGGATGATTTGAATTTGATCTCTCTTTGTGAATATTCCATGAATTTTCAGAATATTCGAGATGTCTCTTCAAGGGAATATATTACCATTATATAGACACGAGTTAGGGTTTAAGGTTGAGTAGCCTCCAATAATCCTAACTGAAATCGAATACATCTTGTAGATTCTCAACTATAATTGAACACGTCTTGTAGAGACCCACAAAATTTCAATATCTACAAACATATTTTTGTTGTTTTTTGAATTCTTGAAAATTTTGGAAGTCAACTTCAGGTTGAATACATGAATGAAGTTGAATTCCAAATTTTTATGACAAATGTGATTTTCGGAGTTCAACTCCAAGAAAAAATGAAAACAAATTATTGATCAAACGCCTCCATAAATTACTCCCTCAATTTCAGATTAGTTATCTACATTACTAAAAAAATCGACAATAATAATATATTAGTGTATTCCCACAAAGTGAGGTGAGAAGTTTTAACATGCCTAATTTCTTTGCATGATTTTGGACACCCTGCTTCTATTAAAATATTACTTCCTCGATTCCATATTAGTTGTTTACATTAATAAAAATTAACAATAGCATACATAGTGTATTATCATAATATGGGATCTAAAAGACTAGAGTATACATATACTTTACAGCCTCTGCCTCAAAGGTGAGGTAAAAATGTTGTTTTCGATAATCCATCGGATCAAGATAAAACAAATTAGAAAAAAATGTAATGGGGGTATAAGAGATAATAGGTAGAAAAAAAATAGCATATAGTAACATAACAATATTACAATAAAATATTACTACAATTGAACAACATGAGACCACAAATATCAGCAAAACTTGAAAAACAAGTGACTACATGCGTAGCACGTCGAGTAAAGGAAACTAGACAATATACTCCTACCTACTAGCATGGACACACTCCTACCTACTAGCATGAATGCACTCAAACTTACTAACCTTCTACACTAATTACATCTTCCACACATTTCTATCTAAGGCCATGTCCTCGGTTAGATGCAACTGCATCATGTTCTGTCTAATCACCCTCTCCAATTCTTCTTCTGTCCCCCCTGCTTTTTATGAATTCATCCATACCCGACCTCTCAGACCTCCACACTAGGTCATACAAGCATCTCCTCATCACATGCCTGAGTCATCTTAATCTTGCTTCCTGCATCTTATCTTCCACCGAAGTCAGTTCCATCTTGTCTTGGATATCCTCATTTTTTTTTCTCTCCTAGAAAATATATACATCCATCACAATATCCTCATCTCTAACACCTTCTTCATCATCTTCTCAATCATGGAGAATTCTTGCAATTACGGAAACTACAACATTCTTTGGTGAACATACACTTTTGTCAATTCATTTTTTATATAACTTCAATTTCAAAATTAAGGAAACGGGTGAAAAGTCGGGTAAATCCAATTTAATTGATAAATCTATCTCAGGAGTAAGTTGCTCTGTTGTAGCCATTTTTGTACCTATATTGGCTTAAGCAACCGAAATAACATTGATACTGAGAGATTGAGGATCGGTTGAAACACTCAAGGAGTTTTAATTGGCAACACATTTTGCTTCATACAATATAGCTAGCTATCCACCACTCTGTAGAACTTGTCTTTATGTTTATAGGGTACCTTCTTATCACACAAGAATCCGGATGTGAACTGCTATTTCATCTGCCCTACACTAATACTGTGACAAACATCCTCGTCTATCTATTCAATTTTCCTAGATAATTGATCCAAGATACTTGAAACTATCTCTCTTTTGAATAACTTGTGTATCAAGTCTCACTTCTACGTCATCCTCATACATCACCTTACTTAACTTGCACCTTAAGTATTGGTCTGCATTATTAAAAATAATTGTCCTAAACTAATTGTCAATTTATAAAATCAAGATAGAATTAATTACATACTCATATTTATTCTTATATTGATTCTCTAAAAATGTAACAAGTTTACAAAGTTTTAAAAAAAAATCTTAATGGGTAAATTAGTAAAACTCCATTTTAATTTATAGTATTAATTTCACAAGGATGATATAAAAGAGAGTAAACCACTAAGAGGCAGTAATAGTGTACGATTATTGATTTTCCTTACACATTAATATTCACTTGCCTATTTTATAAACTTCTAACTAAAAAGAAAATCCAACAATATTTTCTCTCTTTATTGGCCGCAAATAAAGAGACTTATAATAATGCGTGCATTTCTAACTCCTTTTTTTTTTCTTAAAAAAAAAACAAATGGGATATATTATTCTTTCACTTGAAATTTGTAATATTTGAAAAGTATCTTTCAAATATTTCATTTGAAATAAAATATGACTCAGGGTATATATTATATTAGTACAATTTCTAATATGTAAATTTTACCGAAAGGCTAAGAATTGATGTCCGATTTTATATGACAAATAAAAAGTCTCTCTTCTTTTTTATGTTTGGTTGGTCAGAATGTCTAAAAAATATGATATTTGTAGGAAAATAAGTTCTTTAAAAATGAGGAAAATGACTTCTCTAATAAATATAGCGAAAACAAGTTACATAAGTAAGCTTTCAACTCCTCCCACTCACTCAATTCCCCCGATCCCCACCCTTTGACCATCCCAAATCCGCCACTCCGAATGCCCACTCCCCACCTAACCACCTCCATAGTATTTTGCTAGATAACATATAAATGCTTATGGAATAATATTTTCTTGCTTACTTACCAAACATTAAAATATAAGTAAGAAATATATTTTACTTTTCAATAAATTATTTTTTCGTGAAAAACATTTTTCTTTGTACCAAACATACCTCCTTCGAAACAATGTTTTTTTTAACCAAATGCGGGCAACACAGTTTGTCCCAATTCATATGGAGATATTCGGATTTCAAGAGTTAAAACACATATTTTATTGTAGTTTTTATATATATGATAAAAAATTTAATTTTAAAAATATTAAAATAAAATTTAATCCTAAAAATTTGAACTACTATTACTTATAAATTGAGGTAGAAAAAAATAATAAAAAGGTATTACTTTTTTTTTTTTTCTATATTAGAAGAGCGAATGCTACAGCTTAGGTTAAAATCAAATGGTCAATGGATCGATTTGTCCTTCTATTTCACATTTTTAAATTTATATTTAATATTTTCTCTGCTTCAATTTATTTTTCTTACTTTACTTTTCAGTATGTTATGTATTTAAAAATTATGAAAAAAGTTACTAGTATAAAGTATAATAATTAACTACTTAATTTTTTTTAAAAATATATTAAAATTTTACTTGACTTTTGAAATTTTAGTTATGCCACATAAATTGTAACATAGAGACTTACTCTTGTATAGAGAAGCCAATGTTGAGCAACTTAAGATCAGTCAATCAATTGATCGATTTTCCTTTCTACTTCAACTTTCTCTATTTAGTACTTTTTCTGTTTCAATTTATTTGTCTTATTTTCCTTTTCAGTATTCATGTTTTATATTTTAAAATTCTAACTATAAATTATAATAATTAACAATTTTAAATATTTATAAATATCTAAAGACTGTTATTAACTCTCGTAATTTCACATTTACTACCATAAATTGAGACAAAGAAAGTAACATATATTACTAATAGAGAAGAAAATGTGAGCAGGTTTAGGTGAGTTGATGATAATTAGCAATTTTAATATTTAAAAAATATATTAAAATTTTGATTTGACTCTCAAAATTTTACATATATCACATAAATTGAGATAGAAAGAGTAAACATATATTATTTTAAAATTATATAAATAATCTTATAAAGGAGATCACAATAATTAACGACTTAAAATATTTTAAAATTATATAAAAAATTGATTCACTCTTTTAATTAAAACAAATAAAATAGCATATATAGGATTTGTACTTGCACATACTCATATGTAGTACAAATAATAATTTCGAAATAAAATGGATATTATTTTATACAATTTGATTATTTTTTTAAAAACAGTAGACATTCTCGAGTGTGTGTAGAAGCAGAAAATATAAAATGGGCTAAAATTTCCCTCCAAATCAAAAGGTATTTTCCACATCTCCCTACTTTCCCTCCTTTAAACTCTAACCCTATACTTGCCCCCCCTTAACCCCACGCGCTCACCTTCTCCGGCGGCTTTCTCCGACGTTTCTGATTCGATGCAGTTAGTATTTCTTTACATTTTTTGATTTGCGTCGGATTTTTTTTTTATCCTACTGCTGTACTGTGCTTTAAAGGCATAATCTTTTTACTTTCAGATTCAAAATCATCGAGGTTTTGATTCGGCTTGCTCTTAATTTCATTGTTGTGATTATTGTAATGTTATTGTAGATGAATTAAAATGGTTGGCGGTGGTAGAAAGAACGCGAACAAGTGTTACCCGGAAAAGGATACTTCGATTTTTGACGATACACAACCAGTGGACACTCAAATTTCACCAGAGACATTAGCAGGCAAGTTTTTTTTTTTTGGGTAGTGTAAGAGTTTCACTTTGAAGTTAACTTGTTTAGGAAAAAGAGAAGTTTGAGTCTTTTATTAACGAAAAATATCACACTGCGAAAAGGAACGTGTATAGGCTGTCTAAATTGCTCTCACTCAGTTGCCTTGATTGTTATGGTCAGTGTTTAGTTAACTGCTAAAGAATGAAAGAGGACTTATGCTCAAGTTTGGATTTTTACTTCATTGAAAAAAGTTCTTTTATTTAAGTGTACTGTTAACACTGTGATACCATTCTTCAGAGGGAATTTTCAAGCAAGACCACTATATGAGACTGGAATTTTCTCTCCCTAACAATACAATTTGTTTTATATTTAAAGGTGAGGATGATGAGTTGTACAATGACCAAAATATGGCTCCTGCTGATGACGACCTTTTCTTCAATGATGCCTTTGAGACCCAATTAGTAAATCTCTGCGGTGAAAACCAGATTTTGGATATTGGTGGTGAAACACAAGTGGCGGATTTCGGTGCTGAAACACAAGTTGTGGATTTCGGTGGTGAAACACAATTGGTGGATTTTGGTGGTGAAACTCAACAGGTGGATTTAGGTGGTGAAACCCAATTGGTTGATGATCATGATGGTCTACAAAGTAAACGCATCCAGACTTTTGAAAATTGCAATATCGAAGTTGCCGTAGATAGTGATACTGTAGTAAGTGATGGAACTGAGGTCTTGTGTGATACTCAAGAGTTATCAGATGATGATTCAATGGAACACAGCTACAGCTCAATTGACCAGGTGAAGTTGCCTAAAAGCAGCAACTCCAACACAAGTGAGAGGAGATCAATTGCACAATCAGATGTTCAGAGTAATGATAAGCATCTTTCAGGTGAATTGGTTTTACTATCATGAGATGATTGATTTTGATTAAGTTCCATTGCTATACATGTAGGCTAAAGTTATCATATTAGCATTTTTTTTTCTTTTTAAGTATCTAGGATCTAAATGGAACAATACCTGAGCCAAAGGTTTTCCTTTCTTTATCCATACCTTAATTTAAGCAACTAATCCAAATCTTCTTCTACAAGTGTAAAGTTGGATGAGACATTTTGCGTCATCCAGTTTTTAGAGTTCACAGTAAATAGGCCTCTTCACTTTGCCTGATCTGTATATTCTTTGCCAGTGTATCAACGATCTTGCATTTTGATATCACTGTTAGTATGACATTGCTGACTTTGGTTTTATACTATGCGACTACAGCTGGTCATTTCTGCTTTATCCAGAAAAAGTTTTGCTATTGAAAGAGAGGCTTGGCTTCACTTTCGCTGCTTTATGTTGTAGACTCTAGATTTCTCTTCTCCTATTCGCTACATGGAAGTGCTTAATATACTTTTCATTGTTAGTACTTTTAGGTGGTTGATGGATTCCTTTTCTGTTCTCAACTTTTATATTCTGTCCATATTCGTTATAGAACAAAGTTGCTTCAGAATTTTGGATCTTCTGACATTTATATATATTTTTTCAGGATCTTTGCAAAGAGGGTTTACTTCAATCCGTGCTGCATCTATCAGGGCTTCTGGTTTGGCTGCTTATGACATGAGCCGTAAAGGGACAAAAGGAAGTACATGGTCTATTAAGAGTGACAATCCTCTGGAGCAGGAAGGTGCAGGCCATAATGGAACATCCGTGATTGGACCTCAATCTGAAGTCAGGAAAGAGCTTAACCTGAATGCTTGTGAGGAGTACGATGAACAATTGAAGGAAGTAGGTAATGAAAACCGGTGTAAGGTTGGTAGTTCAGCTGCGAGGAAACTTTTCCAAGATGAGATACTTATTGAAACTAAAGGGCCAGAAGATGGAAAGTATGATTTTCAGAAGACAGTGGACTTGACTCAGTTGGACTCTGATAATGTATTGGCAGGTTTAAGTTATCTAGATTCTCAAGAACCTGGAGAGGAAACTCAGGCCAATGCACTAGAAGCTGTTGACAAGTTTCTTAACCTCAATCCTTTTGATTTTGATCAACATCTTGACTTTGGGAAGTCCTCCATTGGAAAATCAAAATGTGTCTCTGCTGCAAACGGGGCAAAACATTTAGCTTGGAGAGCAGCTGGAATAGCTGATGCAGAAGGTGGGATTTTTGATTGGGATGACAACCGCGAAGATGAAGGAGGTGGAGAGTTTTTTCAGAAGAAAAAGGAACTTCTTTTTGGCAGGATACCTGCTACTGAACCTCTGAAGCGTGGTTCACTTGACCCCTTAAGACGGGGAGCTAAAAGTTGTGGAGAAAAGGAAAAGCATATGTTGAACAGCAAAAAGTTTAAGGGTTCCCCCTGTTCTGATTCAAGGTTAATGTCAAGTAAAGCGAGAGTTAAAAGTGAGCTATCAAAGTCCAGATCCAGAAAGAAGTTTGTTGAGGAGCTGGATGAACAATTCACTGTGGGGGCTGGTGATGGAATGGTTGATAATGGTAATGGAGACAATGTTCCAGACTTGCTAAATGTTGGTTTAGATACTCAAATGGCTGCTGAAGCTATGGAAACATTATGCTTCGGAGTTCCTGTGCTGGAAAATGATTGTAGCAATGAGAATAAAGGTAATAAGACATTGAGGAACAGTTCCTGCAAAGGTCGAGTTGATGATGAGAGTGTGTTAAAGCAAAGGTCCTCCAAGAAAAAAGCACGATCTTCTGACACTCGACCTGCTACACGATTGTCGGTACAAAAGGATGCCAAATTAGTTGAAGTGCACTGTAGAGAAACAGTGAAGCAACAGAAAAGTAGCAAGAAGCAAGGCAATGATGAACAAGGAGCCGGATTGAGAATGATCAAGGCAAAAATGACGAAATCCCATGCTTCAAGGGGAAAAGAAGAAGAGTTGGGACAAGAAGAAAGACCACCAAAAGAAAGCAGAGGTTCCATGTCTGTCAAGAATTGTCATTTGCAACAGCAGCATGGCTCATTTACACCTGTAGCTCATCGAACTAGGCACAACCGGGCAGAAAGTCAACCAAAAAGTCGTCTGTCTGCTGCTGCCACTTCTAATAGAAGTGGGACTGATGGAGATGCTTGTGAGACTTTGATGGATCATGGTACATTCGCTGCCAGTCATACTGCCAATCTCCGAAATATGAAATCAATGTCGGGCAACCTTTGTGCTGTAGACCATCCCAAAGGAAAAAGAAGTCATCGAAAGATACCTGCCATGGGGCAAGAGGCCACTACTCAATCTTGTAGAAGGTCAAAAAGATTAAGTGGTGACCAGACAAGTACTTCAATTGATGTCAGCGCAAAAAAGAGAAAGTGTTCACCTGAAACTCCCTCTGGTATTGCATCCTCAGGAAGAGGGTCTCGGAAGAAGCTATCAAATGAAGGCATAAATAAAGGACATCCGGAGGGTACCAACATTAATGATGCTTTTGCTGATGGAAATACAAAAGCACTTCGATATAAGTTGCCAGAAGATTCTAATAGGAAAGCTGATGTAGAGACAAAACAATCTGTTGATGAAGCACATGGAGCAGAATCTTCAACAGGAGACCAGTGTAAAGCGCCAGCTTCAGCATGCACCACTCCCACCAATTCAAAAATCCTGAAGAGTTCTGTGTCACCTATATGTATGGGTGATGAGTATCAAAAGCAATCGTGCAGGAAGAATATGTCAAGGTCCGCTCTTTTGAGAGAAATAATTTCCTTACATACTACTGGAACGCAAGTTGACTCCACCTTAAAAGATTCCAGGAAGAGGCGAGAAATGACTAATGTTCGAGTCTTGTTCAGTCAGCACCTTGATCCAGATATAATCAAACAGCAAAAAAAGGTAATTTGGATATGAGTTTACCTTGTTTGTGCTAAAATTCTATGTTTTAAACTGGAATCACCTTGTCATCTCTTTCTCCAGATCTTAGCACGGTTAGGGGCCTCAAGTGTGTCATCTATGTCCGATGCCACTCATTTTATGGCTGATGAATTTGTTCGCACTAGAAATATGCTAGAAGCTATTGCTGCAGGGAAACCTGTGGTGACACATCTATGGCTTGAGAGTTGTGGACAAGCGAGCTGTCTTATTGATGAGAAAAATTATATACTGAGAGATGCAAGAAAAGAAAAAGAGTTCGGCTTCAGCATGCCAGTTTCATTAGCACGAGCATGCCAACATCCCATTTTACAGGTAAAGATGCAGCCTTTGATGGCTATTAGATGCAGCTGTAATGCTTGTTTTTCTCATAGTACTTGTTTTCAGGGATATAAAGTTTTTATCACTCCGAATACAAAGCCTGGTAAAGAAATATTGGCAAGTTTGGTTAAGGCAGTTCATGGTTTGGTGAGTCCCTCTACTCTTTACCACTCATTTCACTTTGTGATTCAGCCATTTTAGACAAGGCATTCTATACACTCTATCCACTAACCTGAATGATCTTTGATGCTGGAATTTGGTAGTGTACCGAGTTCCTCTTTGAAAGAAAAAATGGTCTGAGTCAAGTCCAAAGCAAGTGATTTAAAATGTTCAGTCTGTGTTCTCATAGATTTGTACCTTTGTGAATACCTGATATAGAGCTATTTTTTATTAGAATGGTCAGGAGGATATGATAGACTAGGCATCTGGTCTAAATGCAACATGCTTAGTTATGATAGATCAGGACCAGCTTCAATAAATATGTTGGATATCATATATATGTGAGGTGTGCTCAAGAGGATGTCCATGGTAAGGTGATAAATGTCGATGTGTTGATGATCATTAGTTGGACCTTTTTGAATATAAAAATCATTAGTTTGACTTACAGTAGCTGAAGCAAATACCTATGACCAATTTTGTTGGAAGTTTCTTTATAGGGAAAACAAATGGTTAGGAGTATAATCCAAACTAAAGTTGGATGGATTTGAATTCTTGAAACTCTTACCGTATGGTTATTTGTAGAAGTACACCAAACATCTTGGGCATCCAATAAATTGAAGTTAGTGTTTACCAGCATGTCTCGTCTTTCTTGTTATAACATCATCCATGTAAGAATTTCATAATCAATCTGTATTTTTGCAGGCAGATAATTGTATGTGTTTGATTGATATTTTTTCCCTCCTTGTTAACACCTGTTTGAAATGTTTTTCAGGCAGTTGAGCGACTTTGTAGATCTGCTATGAAAGAGGAAGTTATTCTTGACAATCTTCTAGTTTTATCGTGTGAAGAAGACTATGAAGTTTGCATCCCCTTCCTTGAGAAAGGTGAATTTCCTATTCTTTTGCCTAGTATAGTAATTAATAAGTAGTTATAGTAGTATTAAATTTGAATAATCATGCAAATCCCTCGTTACATTTACAGGATCAACAGTGTATAGTTCGGAACTGTTGCTGAATGGCATAGTCACTCAGAGACTAGATTTTGACAGGTGGTTTCTTAATTTCAACAGCATCTACACTTCTTATGATACTAATGAGAAGTCCTTGTGTTTTGGGATGTGAATATATGGAAAGTTCATTCTAAGATCTGATTACCATTTGCATAAGATCAAAACGAGGCTCCTAAATTCTAATCTAATTTTCTTATAAGTGGTGACGCCATAATATTGCACCATCTGATCCCACTTATCCTTTTGTAACCGGCTATATTTTTGTTGCAGGTACCATCTTTTCGCAGATCATGTTAAGAGAACTCGTTCAACAGTATGGGTGAAGAAAAATAACAATCAATACCTTGCTGTTGCAAAATGCAAATGAGGTTTAGTTGCCTCTTAGAGTGTTGTTGCCTACTAATTTGTTTTAGGGGCATGTGTATTATAAGTGTAGGTATCTGTAAATATAGTTTGTCTCTAATGTATAGTGATCCCCCCCCCCCCCAAGGTTCTGTTGGATCTTGAAAACTGTCGTCAGAATCAGACTAATAATGAAACATCCAAAAAGAGAATTCCAGTCAGATGATGTTTCATCCACTTTGATTCAAATGCCATTCGATCACTAGTTTGTTGCTTAGGACATATTAAGTGTGCTCTGATAATGACCAGCATTGCAAGCTATTCAAATCACACGTTTTAAACTATTGTGGTGATCTATTATACACCTAATTTTATTCAAAGTGATATTAATACCTCCTTAGAAGGTGGCATGGTAGAGAAAGGGTCTTCACCTTCTTTAAGGTGTGTGAGAAGAAGAAAATATATATTAAAATGACAAATTGAACACGTGACTATTTTATTGGTCATTATATAATTAAGTAATATAATTTCTAATATATTAATTACGTCAAAAAAATTTCTTTTTATTAGTGGCCCCAATTTTTTTTAAAGCTTTTACATTTTTCATTTTGAGTTCTTCGACAATTCACTGTCATTTGTCACAATTGATGATTTCGTCAATTTATCCTCATGGAAGCATATCTAGTACTCTACCCTTAAAAGGAACTCTAAAAAGAAATAAAAAGTAGCGGGGAAGATGTTGACTTCCACCGGAAAGTTAATAATTTTAACTTAAAGTTCATGATTTTTACTCGAACCCGTCGGAGGATTCACCGGAGAAAATCATAGAAAAAAATCATAAGAAAGATAATGACTTCTATCGAAAATCTTATGACATTTATGCATAAAATTCATGATTATATTGCTTAAATTTTTCAAAAATCCATCGAAAAAAATGATTTTCTATCTTTGTCTTATTTATTCTCGCCGGAGCACCAACTACAACCATCACAATGTTATTTTTGTCAAACCATCAATAGCATATTTGATTTTACACACAGTTTACTAATGAAATGCTTGATTTTCATCCATAATTATCAAGATTTCAAAAGATTTACAGATCTGAAAGTTTTTATTTGTTTCACCGACAATAATTGTGTTGCCCACTGCCTTTCGTCACCGCCAACATCACTAAACTTCGTAATCGTCTTATTGTCTCCTGTTTTCTCTTCAAATATCTTGTTTTTCCTTCAATTTATGAATAATGAAGGAGGAAGAAATGAAATTCCAAAAAGAGAGAAATGTATGGTGAGAGAAGGAAGAATGCCTAGGTTTCTACTTTTTGCAAAAGTTTAAGAAAATATGTCGGAAAAAAGTTTTAAAAAATTAAAATAATATTATTTACGTGTCAAAATGCATGTTAACACCTTTTCACACAAACTGAGATTGTCTTCGGAAGGGGTAGTAATATCACTTTAAACAAGATTAGGTGTGTAATAGATCGTCATGATAGTTTAAGCGTGTAACTGACTTTTCGGAACTAGAAAACTACATGCCTTACAGTAACAGGTACATAAGAGAGATATAAAATGTTATAGAACAAAACGGAATGCAACACCTTATCAGATTAAGGGCAAAAAACCAGTGCATCAGATGTTGGTAATGGCCATGTCCCAGACTCATGGAGCTACTATATTCTCCAGCAGTAGACATAATTAGAGGACTACCTATAGCTACAGCCTACAGTAACTATGTCGGTATACACATTTATCTGCCAGACCCCAGATTTCTTGAGGTATCAACCGCGTCATCACATAAGATCGTTGGGGAAAAGAAGATAAAATAATACAAGGAAAAGCATATTCAATATGTCCTGTACAACTTGATCATCTCTCTGTTATTACTCATGTCATGCAGGGCTAGAATTTTCTGCAATTTGGAATCGCCAAGAATAGTACCGGATGTACATTGCGTTGATACTCATAGCAGCACCAAAGCCCAAAACTGATGCTACCATTATAGAATAGACTGCCTGCAATTGAAGCTGCGAAAAGACAAGATTTTTGGGCATTACTCCTCGCATCATATCTGCCAAAACATTTATGTTTGTGCACATTTTCTTAAGACAGTATTATTTTCTGCATCGGTTTGGTTGGTGTGGGGTGAATGAGTTGTGAATCTGGTTACATTTTTCAAAAAGATTTACTGGAAAGATCTCAAAGGTTTTAAGAGGTTTTTCTCTAGAAATATTTGATGATGGTTAAAGAAGACATCGGACCTTCAATGGACAGATGAGAAAATATCCAAGAGTTATCAAATATTAACTGCATAATAGCTAGAGTGCATCTTACCATAGAGTATAAAACATGTAGAGGAACAGCAACAAGAGCAAACTCTAAAGCAGCATACGACCATATGTACTCTTTAATAGCTGCATTTTAAATGAAAATATTATGACACAAATCGGCTAGTATTTGATATATAAAATTTAGGGGCTCAGACATACCTAGGATGACGGCAAAAATGGATGCCAAAAGACCGAGTGTAAATGCAAATGGTGCAGCAATCACAAGCGCCTGAGTTTTCAGGTCATGAACCTTCAAGAGACAGAATACCTTTACCATTATCCCAAAAAACCTTCACGAGAAAAGACTTGAAATGTGAAATGTTATTCGATAAATAACAAAATATAACGATAACGTTCTAGGTAGATGATGTCATCAAATTCCACCTTTCTACTTCAGAGAAAAATATGTAAAAGCTGTTGGATGTGCATTCAACACCACTAGTGTTGACATCACTTTGCAGCTGATAACAGGCACGCGAACTCAAATGTTTTTAATTGAGAATGGGTAAGTAATCAATTCTTCAAACTACGTAAAGTGTTTGACTATTACCCAGGGATAAAAAAGCTTTTGATCTTGTTTTGCATCCTAAGCAAGGTGAAATTTTAGGCAACTTAAAAAAATGCCATTTAGTTGCAGTCTTTGATTTAGTCACCTGGAATGTATTCTGCTGTAGTTTTTCACTTTCGAGCTATTCGAAAATCTGAGCTCAATTATTTCTCAACGCAGAGGCCCTAGCATCTTAGCTGTTGAATCGTGACAGAACAAAGGAAGGACGATCGGTGCACAAAGCATCCTTTAGCAGGTGTATGAATCAAAATTTTATTCTTAAAATAATTTTGGCTATATTAATTTCAAGACATATTGGTCCAAATAGCTACTATGAGCTAATATGAGTGAAAAAATTATTGGGCTAGTCCATTGATTTGAGCTATAAATGACGAGCCCATTATGCTAAGCCCAAGATTTCATCTTATTTTAGAGGGCCCAAATTGGTGTCACGTGTCAAATGATGTGGTCCGACAAATCAAATAAAAAGAGCCAATAGGATTATACCACATGTCAAAATGACACAACATGCCTAGTCAAATCAAGGACCAATGAAAATGAGTCACATGTACAAGTGACATGTTCCGACCAATCAAATATAGTCATGTCAACTTCAATTGATTGGTCGAAAAGAGTTTGTCCTCTTATTGACCCTTGATTTGATTAGGCATATTGTGTTATTTTGGCATGTGACATGATCTTATTGACTCTTTTATTTGATTTGGCGTGCAACATCATTTGACACATGACACTAATTTGGGCCCTTGAAACAACATGAAATCTTGGGCTTAGCATAATGGGATCGTCATTTATAGCCCAAATCAATGAACTAACCCAATGAAATTTGACTGTAATTAAATTCATATTTATTGGACAAAATAATTGATGCACTCATATTAGCCCATAGTAGCTATTTGGACCAATATGTCTTAAATTTAAGATAAATATATAACCAAAATTATAAGTCCAATAAACTTTAGATTCTTACAATATGGTGCGAGAAGGGTCGTCAATCTAAGGGGTGTGATGTAAACTATCATAGCGCAAACATCAGTGGTTTGCTTCCAAGGCTCGTGCTAGAACAACAGTGTAATATCAAAATGCATGCAGAGACCAGGGTTGTCTTATGTTTTAACGGGATGTTGGATAGAAATACAAGTTCGCATCATTCATCCTCTCCAACCAGGCTCAGTGGGGAGCTCATTGAAAAAAGAAATTGATTCTCAAACGGGGCCATTCTAGAAGAGAAGCCATGTCAGCCATATGTGCACTGCTTCACAATCATGTCCCTCTTTCTTGGATGTGGTAAACTAAAGGTGGAAAAAGTAACCCAAAATCATAACCCGCCCAAGTTTGGCTGATTATCGACTCACCCATTTATTAACTCAACCCATTTTAGCCTATCAAAAATTTGGGTTGATAACTAGCCTTAACTGTTCCATGAGAAATCTTGTCAAAATATTTTCAATTTTTCTTTTATTTGATATTTTAATATAGCCATAATATAGAAAAATAATAATTTTATAGGTACTAAAAATTAATAAAAGAACAAATAAAACAATTAAAACTTAGTCGGAATTGCAGGGATTCGGTTTTGACCCGCATTTCAGCCCAAGTAACTTTTGGGCGGATCAATAACCCATGCATTTAATAACTCAACCCATCTTGACCCACCCAACTTCAGCCCAATCTGCTCATTTACCACCTCTATGGGTAAACCTCACTCCAATAGGAGCAAAAATGTCTTTATCCACTTTGCTCCCTTGGTGACTTGAAACCCCAACGTCATGGTTGGAGCTGGAGGATACCTTTGCTACTAGGTTATCTCTCACTTGTTCAATCATCTCCATTTTTGAGAAAATGTGCATATTATGGAACCATTATCGAACTCTGGATTTAAAAGTTTAAAATAAGTTTAACCCCTACAGGTTATATATAGGAAGTCTATCTTCTGCCCCTCATTTGCCTGCGCCCTGCAGCACATGCATTCAAGCAGCAGAACTAAGGGGGAGCTGGTTCCCCCCCGCCCCCCTCAAAAAAAGGAACAGAAAAGCATTTTATGTTATTGCCTTCTACTCAAGTAACAACTAAATTGTATGACTGTTCCATCCCTTTCATACTTATGTAACTTGTAAGTTCCTACTCCTACTTTTATTCGCTCGAACAAACCCTAGTTCCACCACTGGGGAAGCATTATGGTTTCCCTGCGTTTTTGGATTTATGGTAAAGGAAACAGGATGGTGGCTCATGTGAGAACTTGATCAATGTAATTTGTGGCACTTAGTACAATAACACTACCAAAAGATCCTATTTGGTGCATTCAAGGACTAGGCATCTTCCCAAGGATGAAATTTCAAGCCAATGTTAATTTTTAAAATTATATCCAAAAGATTAAAAAAAAAAAAAGAACTCACCAATAACTGCTCAAGGAAAAAGAAATAGCATATTGTGCTGATCAAAACAAGCACCACAAAGTCCTGCCAAGCACTGCAATGACAGAAATTTCAATTTTGATTAGACTCAAAAACAAACAAAGTAACTGAGAAATTAGTTCAACAACATTGTACTGGATGCTGCTCCATCATCCAGTATTTAGAGCTTCTTCCCAGTATTCACAACTAACGGTTCACTTTACTTTGTATTATCAAATGAAGACAGTTATTGAAGCACCAACTCTAAAAATCAAAGAGAAACTGGAAATGAAACTTCTTCAAATCTCACAAGGCAAATATGAAATCAACACAAAAACTAAGAAAAAACAGAATATGTCTTTAAACAGTTCTGTGAAAAAAATGTTTTTTTCTATGTGATGTTCACCTTATTCTTCCAGAATTGTTGTGCTCCGGTCTGTTATCTTGTTGACTAGTACTGGGAATCCGCAGCAAAGTCACAGGTAAATTAGAAACTTCCTGTCGACAAACATCACAAATTTTGTTCCCTTTCACGCTAAACCACTTGATTGCACATTCCTCGTGAACAAGTCTTAGGTCACCTTTGCAGCTGCACTCCATCTGGAAAGTATTGCCTTCATCACATGCCTCCAGACAGATCCTACAAACTGCTTCCTCTTCAGGGATTTCCCGATCCTCATTCTCAGGAGCAGGAGTAATTTCTTTTGTTCATTTTAATCAAATTTTGATGGGTTGGAGCAGAGGAAAAGTCAAATATTAATCATAACACTGTAAACAGCTTTTGATTACAACATTTTTTTTTAATACAATAGGAAGTAGAAGTCAGTAAAAACTTTGAAACACTTTTTCAGTTGAGTCGGGAGAAGAATAAAGATTCAGGTTTGTGGAACTTATTAATCAGCTTACTAAAGAAATCATTTATAAAACAGAAAAGACTAGAGTTGGACTAAAGTGTAACATGTCTGTCCGTAAAGAAATGTTTACTTTACATTATTAATTTCTTAATTGCCAGAAAGGCTGCGTCAGGGATTACTTATCTACTTGGAAAGCTTGACTAAACATTTGTGAGTTGTGACAGTTATATGGATAAGTTTGATATCATACAGCTTTCATAATTAGTTTGACTTGATCAAACATGGTACACTCTTTTGATGACTCACGCACAACATAAGCACATTTGACTTACCATCTCCAGTATCTGGAACATGCTCTTCATGGGTAGCAAAGGACATTGATCTAACAATGACAAAATTTCTCCCAGGCACAGAAAGGGACCTTGACATACTAGCTTTAGATGCCCCAGTCCGCGATGACTGCAAGCAGAAGTACACGTTATGGAAATGTGTCAGTTGTACATGGAAATTAGAGAAGCCATTGGATGTTAAAGCTACTTAGGAAACCTCTGTTAATGGCCTCATAACTCATAGCAGGTGCCTTGAGCGGAAGGAAAGAGGAATAATGTCTTAGATTACAGTCCCTTTTAAGTGATAGACATTTACAATGACAAGAGATCTTCTTGGCCATTAGACAATTGAACATACAGCACTACAGCAGAATGAGGTCGGCTTCCAAATTTAGTGCTTTTCTGTGGCATAATTCCTGTCTTATTGTAACTGACGAAGTATGACTAATGCATGCATCAACAGATTAACTTGAATGACACGTAGTATATAAAACATTGGATTATCTGTTCAAGTTTGTCCAGACCAGATATTTATCAAAAAAATTATTACATCATAATTCAAATTAGATTTGATTCTATTTATAAGTTGTGTGGAGAGGAGACTGATTAGTGAAATCAAGTTCAAGAACATGGAGGATACAGTCTGAATTGTTCCATTTTATTAGACATTCTTTCCTTTCTAGTTTTTTTAAAAAGAATTGACCCATTTTATATTTAAAAACAATTTAACTTTAAACTTCACATTTAACCCTTAATGGCATGACTTTATAGCCACAAAAATGTCATGGTTGTTTGAAACCATAAGTTCGAATAGTCTCTCCTTCTTAAACTAGGTGGACAGACAAACAAGTTTACACAAATGAAACAGAGGGAGTATTATTTCTGTGTCAACAGATACCACCTTCTGAGTTGTTTGATGAAGTTGAACTTTTCAGAAATTATTGAAAGTGTATTATTGTTAATGGAACAAAAGGAACTCACATTTGACCTTTGTTGTTCACCATGTGTCCTAGCAGATATAGGCGTGGAAGCTGAGGGAGATGAATCTGAAGCAGGGGTCACAGGTAGAGAGGCACATTTTTGCCAATTGGAGGAGAAGAAGTTTGCTGCCAGAGGGCTTCCTGGAACTACCTTATGATCTGAACTGAGGAGAGAGCTTCTTTCACCATCAGATGAAGCAGCTTTCTTCTTAAAGCTTAAAGCCCGAAGAAAACCTCCTGTTGGACCTGGTGAATGGGGTGAATACTTTCTGCCAGTTCCAATGCCTGCATGTCGTGGAGGTATTTGAAGGGAAAGATCTGCTTTTTTCATGCTTGGGCCCAAACCGGAAACCATATTCGAGGCTTCCCTTTTCGGAAAATCAGCCTGCATGTACCCAAAATATAAGAATTTTTCGTTACATCTGGTAATATTACCCTTGATCTTCTAACTTCATGTAATTGCACACTTGTTAAATTTTCTACCATTTGACTAACATTGTTTATGATAGAAAAAATACCTAACGTACATGATTAGAGGCTTCAGTTGATCAGATGTAAAACATTTTTATTTTCGCGAAAATATCTTTTTAGAATTATTTTCAGGATTAGTTGAGCGTAATGCTAGGCATCATGCTGTACCAATAGAAGTTTTCTGATGCTGGTGATAGTTGTAAGTGGTAGGAACAAGTTTTATGAAGCATTTTAAAAGAGACTAACATCCTACCTTACTCACGTGATGTATAAACATTATCCTTGGGCAAATATTTTCAAAAAGTTTTAAAAAAAGATAAACACCTGAAAACAGAGAAACATTTAAAGTGACACTCAACTCTTCATGGTACTCAAAATTTATGGCTATTGTGAGGTCAACAGAAAAGTTTTCTGGGGTTAGGGGAAAACAAGACCAAATATGAACACAGAAAAAATACTTTGCCATTTGTTCTTTTAATAATATAATTGGAAATTTACAGGAAACTACACAATGCTTGAAGTCAACTTACAAAGTAAATGTCACTTAGTCTATCAGGGGACCATTAGACCAGAACTACACTTCATCTAAATATCATATAACAGGAAAAAAAACAAATGAATACTAAACATCCCTACATCTGTTCTTGAAAGTGGAATCAAACATGGACACTCACACCATTCTACAATCTCTCTTCTTCTTGATGTCACTAAGGTAACAAAAATCGTATATCAAATGCCATCAGGTAAGTTCCATCGGGGACATCCGATTAAAAAATGTCATCAGGTTACTCAAAAACACTAGAAAAAAAGGCTTAACCCCGATTCCCATAAAGAACTCTCTTAACATTTACAGAATCCCAAAAATAAACAAAATTGGACATATTTCATACACTAGAAGGCCCCTAAATAAAATGAGGAAAGCACCAACTCACAAAAAGAAGTCCATTTTCTGAAACTTTAGACAAGTAGCCTAAAATTCAGCATGATATTCTGGGATAGAAAGAGTCAAAATTGGGATATCTATCTCTTAATAACCTACTCTCTTTTTTTGTTTGTTAAAGAAGTTACATAGTTGGGAACTGCAAAAGTGCTACAAATCACAATTTTTTATAGTTAAAAATAAACTTATTAAAATGACAGTCAAAGAGAACAAAAATAATTTTTGCTTCCTAAATTACTGAGTACAAAACAATTTGGGAAAGAGGGAGTACACATATAAAGCACACTCAAAAGACTTTTATGCTGAATAATTTTTTAAAGAAAACAACTTTTTAGGAATCTTTATTGAACAGTTGAGTAGTAACCTGTGATATCCTAGGAGAAGCAGGAGGAGCATTATCTGAAAATGGAATGGGTGCTGCTTCTGTTCCTCTAGGTACCTCCATTTTACCTTAAAACACACAAAAAACAAGTAACAAGAAATCAAACAAAAGAGACAAACCAAGTAAAAAAAATTCAAGAATCCATATATATTGGGCAACTTACTTCACATATATGAAGGATTAAGGATTAATTCTTAAAATGAGAGACCCCCAATGAGGGACGGAGGAAACTGAGGAGAAATCGATTGAGAGTGACAGAGTGATCGGAGTGTTCTTGTTTGTAGTGGAATTAAAGGAGAAGCAAAGTTTTCATGGTTTTTGTGCTTGGCCCACCAATATTCTTTTGGTTTCCGTGTCCGTTATCCATATTAAAAGCGATTAAATTTAAATTTGGACCGAAAAATCCTACATCAGAAGTAAGCGTTTTTCTAATAAAGACGACTCTAACCAAGAAAATTTGAATCTAATACATGTTAATTAAGGATAAATGAGTATTTATCTTCTTCAACTTCTTATTCATAGTTGAGATACTCCCAACCTCCACCAGCAAGAGTGCCCACCAATATTCCATGTATGTATACTCCCCATCCCATATAATTTTATGTCTTGTCACTACATTTTATTTTATTTATAAACCTTAGTTATTTTGTTTTGTTTCAATTGAGCATTTAATATATATATATAAAGTGATTTTTGTTAGATATTTATTATTTAAAATTTTAAAATATTAAATTAAAAATAATATAAATTCTTATCATGTGTTCAAATGTTCAATTAGAATATGTTATAAGTATATAATAAAATTTACTACAAATTTAAGAGATCATTAATGTATTTTGTAAATAGATTTTAACCAACGGTAACATATTAGTACTAATTTGTTCATTCTTTTAAGACATGTATGTTTTGTTTTAGTATGCCAAATATTCAAGTCTATAATACAAAATGTGATTAAAGCAAAATAATTATGATTATTAAAAATACAAATTGTGTCTAACACAATAAAATCATCAAATAAATAACTAGAACTATAATACTTAGTGCCGTGAATAATGTCAATAAAAATGTTGTGAAAATTCACACTAAAATTTAATTTAAGAAAAGAAACAATTGAATTGGTCATGATTCATAATTCAATCATGGTTTCAATAATTTAATAAGCATTAATTGGTATTGTTCAGACTTTTAATTCATAATCACATTGTAACTTCTCGCTCTAAATGAGTATTTCCGTCATTAAATATTAGACAAGCATATTACTAAAAATAGTTGTCACATATTACTTGATCATTTACTCTTTATGTTTTTATTTACATGTCGTTCTTATTAAAAATAAATGTTTCTTAATACTTGTCATTTCACAAATTCAATGCATAATTGACAACATTCTTCCTATTTTTTTTTATACTCCCTCCATCCCTTTTTATATGACATCCCTTCCTATAAATAGCTGGACCACAATACTTGTCATTTTATAAAATTTATGCATAAATTATCATATTTTGCTTATTATACCCTTGATAGAGTAGTTAATTAGTCTTGAAAATGTATTCATCATTTATTATAAAGTTGACTTAAGAAAACATTAAATAAGGGTAGAAGGGTAAAGTTACATCATTTCTTAATGCAAGTGCAAAGTAAAAAGGTGACATATAAAAAGGAACGGAGGGAGTAATTGAGAGTTATTGGCCTTGAAATTATGCATTTGGCCAATATAGAAAAATAAAGTAATTAATTCATATTCATTGGTCAAATTAATTGATCAAAATAAATTAATTCATGCACATTTATTGAAAATTTGACGTCAAGCGAACACTAAATAAAGGTAAATGGTAAACTTACCTAGTTTCTTAAGGGACGTGAAATCTAAAATGGTGACAACTAAATAGGAACGGATGAACTACTAAATTAAGATAAATTTAATAATTTTTTTTCTCATTTTACCCCTACAATAAATATGGCCTTATGAATGTGAACAATTTCCAATAATACTCCCTCCATTCCTATTTAGTTGTCATCATTTGAGTTTATTATTATACTTCCTCCATTTCAAATTAATTGAATTGTTGAGATATTTTTTATTTTTAAAATTAACTTAATTGTTCAATTTCCAGGACTACTTTTAGAGTGTTCTTCCAACTTTACCCTTCATTAGTTAGTATTGGAATTAGTTATTAATTAATGTTTAGTTATTTTAATCATAAATTTGACAATAATTAATAAGGGTAAAAATGGAAAGTTATGCCTAATTTATGTCTTAATCTTCTTTTCTTAAAGGGTGTGAAACACCTCAACAATTCAATTAATTTGAAATGGAGGGAGTATTATTATTTAGTGATATCTTGAAGTAAAATTTTCAATAAATGAACATGAATTAATTAATTTTGATTAATTAAATTGATCAATGAACATGATTTAATCATTTAATTTTTCAATGTTAGTCAAATGAATTAATCATTTAGTTTTTCTATGTTGGTGATCAAATTTCTATTTTCAAGGCTAATAACTTTCAACATAAAATAGGAAAATAATATTATTTATGTATTGATTTTGTGATATGACAAATATTTAAAAACATATATTTTTAATAAAAATGACATGTAAATAGGATCTGAGGGAGTAACTATTTGTATACCCTATGTATATTTTTTCTAACTTGTTTTTATGTGCATTGAATAAATGACAAAATAATAAAGTTAATCAATCTATTAATGATTTCTTAAATATCGTATAAATAAAAAATTACACATCTAATATGGAACGAAGGGAGTATTGATTAGGCTTAAATAACTTTTACTCCTAATCAATACTCCCTTCGTTCCATATTAGATGTGCATATGGAAGATTACAATATCAATTGCAACATTAACTCACTTTTCCTCTCGTAAATTTTCTTTCTGTTTCACCTTATTAGATTATAGATAAGAAAAAATTCCTATATATATACTTCTTTTCTTTTGGTTCTTCGTGTTAGGGTTTTGTCCTGATTTTCTTATTTTATTTGAAATTTATTTTTTCCTAAAAGAAAAAGCAAAACATTACCATAAATGTTTTTACTTTTCATGAAAGAAAAATATATTTTTCTTCCATATTTGGTTTATTATTTTCTTAGAGGAAAAGTTTGGAGATCCATAAATTGAAGGATTTGACTCCCCTCCATTTCGTCAAGTGCACCTCTAGATGAGAGACATGTGTCTTATTTAAAATTTAAAGTCAAGATTATATTATATTAACAAATATCATAACCATAGTTAAGTCAACTAATTTTAGAAAACTACTCTCTAAATTTGGTAAAAAATAAAATATATTCCATGCAAAATTTGATATTTATTAATATCATTAATTTCAACATATATTTTTATATTTAAATATTAAAATTGTAGAACATAAAACGTTTATATTTAATGTGATAAATAATAATCTTCAAAAATATTTGCATTTAAAACAATGTTTTCTTTTATTTTACCAAAAATAGAAAGATAAAAGAATATTTAAAAAAAACGTATATTTTTTCCCTTCAAACGTACAATAGCTACATTTTCTCCTTGGAATAATTTTGGTATCGTTTAATTCTTAAAACCTTTTGTCTTTTTTTTTTCGTGTTCTTTTATTTTATGTTTTTTTTTTTCAAGATTGATAATTCTTTACCTTTCTTTTTGTTTCTCAACATAGTATAATATTTCAAGAATAAAGTTTACTAGTACAAAAAATTATTTATTTGATTCTTACCTTAAATATCATACAATTTAATATTTAAGTATAAAAATATAAGATGAAATTAACGATATTAATAATTATCAATTTTTTTATGGAATATTTCATTTTCTCCTCTCTTTTTTCTCTTTCTTCTTCTTTCTTCATTACTCCTCTTCTTCCTGCGGTCCTCCATGACCGCCATCGCCGCAAGTCCTCGACTTGGCCTCCATTGTCAGTCCTTCGGAGTAGCCTCCATCACATCACTATTATAATCTCATCCCCGCCCCATTAATATCATCAAATCATTGTTAAATCAAAAATAAAATTACTAACAAATTATAAATTGAAAATTAATAATCACCTCCAATCTACCATCTTCTTTCCAATATTACAACAATTATGCAGCGAAACTCCATTACGATGGAGGTAATGAAATTCTATAATACTCTCAATCAAAGAAATTTCTTTATTTACATGCTAAAGAACTACATAATAATTTATTAATTTTTTTTGAAAAAAACAATGTTATCGAAGGAGGTTCACAATTATTATTATTTTTGATAAAATAAGGGACAAAAGAAGAAAAGGGAACCAAGAGAAGCAAGCAGACAAGAAAAAAAAGAGAGTGAAGTAATGGGTCTTCTAAGTTGAAGAAGATGGAGAAGAGGTATTTGGTTCTTTTGAGTTTTGGTGAATAAGATAGCAAAAAATAAAGAATTGAGAAAGTACAATAAAATAAATAAAAGAAAAGAAAAAAAAATAACATTCCTAATTTAATAAATATTTATTTACTTTTTGGCTCAGCTCACTTGCTATCAGAGAGTGAACTACACTCTACATGTCACGTAGGCACGTAATGGGACAATAAATTCATTCTAAATAAGAATAAGGTGGTAATAGGACCCCGCAAAGTTCAAGTGTCTTTTAAAAAAAGAGGTCCCTATTCTCATAGCATAACACAATAGCATCCATAATGTAATCGTTTGGAGACTTTTGTTTATGGGGAGATTTTATCTCTACAATTTTAATATTTTTTATTAGTTTTTAATATGTAGGCCAATTGACCAAATTCCATATAATAATATTTTGATTTTTAGGATAAGTTTTTGTCATCTGATTTATCGACATATAATTTGCAACTGTAAGCTTCCCCATGACGCCTAATCACTTTCGAACCCAACACTTTACTCCATATCTTATTGGTGTACTATTTAGTTTTTTTTTAAAATTTTAATCTTTCTTAGTTTTTGTGCTTCTAATTTTATTGTAGAAGAGCTTGTCAAATCATGAGGATACATCTGCATAGTGTAAAATATCCTTGATAGTGTTTTTGACACGTCTTAAGTTTTTAAAAGTTCTCTATAAATAATTTCGTGATGAAGTATTAATTTTTCAATAATCTTAAGAACATTTTAGACTTTACTCTTACGAAATTCAAATAATTTGTTGACGTTTTCTGATCATTGCTTTGTTGTTTCTATCGGGGCTATGCAAAACGAGCTCTTTCTCAAAGATTACACAGTCATTTATTTTCATTGACTGCAATCTTAGCATGAAATTCTTTGTTCATCGAACTCCACATAATTTATTGTAGATTTTTGTTACATGATGAGTGATTTGTTTATGGTGTTGCAATGTGGATACAACAAAATAAGTATATAGCATGCTACAATATTTATTACTTTAAATGTAAAAAAAAGTCGTGGTTACAAATCCATAGTCAAGAATAAAACTTTCAAAATAATAATAATAATTTTGTGAGGGGGCAAAGTAAGCCATTATATCCCTCCATGTAAAAGAAGAAAGGATAAATGAAAATTTCGCTAAGTAAAAATAAATTCGATTAATCGAATAATATAATTGAATCATTTCTCAAACGGAATTTTTTGTATAGTATATGAAATATTGATTGGTAGTGCTACTAAGCATATTGTGCTAAAATAAAATCTTAGGAATAAAATGAAGAGGAGTGTTGATATAATAATAAATATATATAAAAGAAGAAGGAGGAGGTTGATAAACAATATACAATAGAAATGAAGAAAAATAATAAGAAAACGTGTTACCAAAAAAAAGTCACGTGAACGTAAATTCAAGGTCAGACGCACTTAAGTGTATGTGTGTGTATGTATATATACATTTAGTCTAATCAATATTGAGGTGTGTTTCTCAAACTAAACTAATGAATAATAATATATAATTTAGGTGTGTTTCTCACACTAGCAATAATTTAAATATATTTTTGATATTTAACTCTAAATTAAAATGAGCGAATAACTGATAATTGACTTTTTTTGGTTAAGGAATTTTGATTTTAAATCTAATTTTCTCATAAAATGATATAGGGATCCATAGACCCAAATATTGGGCCGTAATCGGTCCCGACCCGCCCCATTGATAGGCTGGTGGCACAAACAGCAAACCTATGGATTTATTCAACTGAAGAAATCAAGAAAACGGAGAAGAAGAAGCAGAAGCAGAGGGAGCAGTATAGCTTGGGCGACTAGGTAAAATTAATCTAACTATGATGATTGATGAATCAGTTGAATATGAATAATTAGGATTTACACAATGTATCCTAACTAATTTGAGATTAAGTATAGTTGATTGATGGATAGATAGATAGAGTTAACAGAGGAGGGGAGATCAATTGCTAGGTTCTTGAAAATTCTCTTTTGATTTGCAGGAATTGAAGCAGTGTTACAAGGGTAAAATGAAATTCTGGGATTGGTATCTGAAAATTGCTGTTGTTTCGGCCATGATTGGAGGTTCCATGGAGTTTTTCATGATTAAGACTGGATTTTGTATGAAAACTATCCTTTTTTCTCTCTCGTCTTTACTTTTCTACTTCTTTCTGTTCTCATGTATGCGTTAACCCATTATTCATTTCTGAAAAAAATAAAGGAAAATTGAATCTTTATTTCATGGGGAGATTCTTCCCTGTCCTAACCTTGGTGGACAGAGTTGCCTATACCTGTTTTTGTTGTTGGTGGTGGGAGGTGATAGGTATTCTGTGGAATTAGTCGAGCTGCACGAAAGTTGGTCCAGACACTACGGTCATAAAAAAAAAAAAAATGAATGAAAAATGAGAGATTTGCAATGCCTTTCATTTTGGAAATATTTTGATTTTCTTTTTTATCATATAATGTATTCTAGAGGACTTGTGGAATGAAATGGACATGAATTCAGTTGATGGATACAGATGATTCATATAGCCGATCCATACTGTGATTGAGGTCTAGTTATTGATAGCAATCATCCCCTATGTTTTAGAGATCACTGTCATTGGACTTAGGATCTGACTTATACTAGAAGCCTAATTTTGCTCATACATTCTCCCCTTCTTTGAGTTCGTGCTAATGATAACGTTTAATCTTACAATATCAGCATTTTAGAGGCTTGTTCAAGTGTCACCACTTTTTTTCCTCAGAAAAAAGTATGCTGTTTATATTAATAGTGATTTGTATCAGATGATAAGGTGACTGTTCTAGAAGCGGAAAAGAGAGCGTGGGAGAATTCTCCTGAAGCCAAGGCTGTAAGAGACGCTCTTAATCCATGGAGACATCAGGATGCAGAAGCAAGAAAGGATTCTTAGCTCTGTCACTTCGGTTAGAGAATTATAAGGTAATTACTAGCTGCTAATCTCTGCTGAGAACTTAACAAGTAAATTAAGTCCTTTCTAATTTCTAATACTGAATTTTAAGCTAAGTCCTCATTGCAAAACAATGAGATTTATCCAACCAAAGAATGGAAAACAGGAAAATTGCCAAGGTGTCTCAATTTAGTCAAATGAACTCGTTTTGTCACCACCATATTCGATTGGTTCACAACAAAAATAACAGGAGTTTTGGATATGTATGTCTTTAATTGGTTTTTGCCTCCCTTCTTAAATATGGATAATCCCCTAAAGAATAACCACAAGTGGTATGTTAGAGTTGCTGTAATGGAAAGGTCAAGCAACTATTTAGCAGTTAGCGATGGAACTTATCTATTGGCAATGAAGAGAAGGAAGAGATGTTCTATAAATTGCCTAGGACACATTTGACCTGTGTGAAGATTATGATACTGAGGGACTATTCTCGATGTTATATTGATGAAATTATGTCTCTTTACAGGCAATTCTCAAACTGGCTTTGAAGGAAACTTGTCCTGACGTAGTGCTTTTTTGAGCTTGCTCCTACTGATGTTTTTCATCGATGTTTGTTGAAGAGCGTGTTACAACTTACAACTGATTGTTTCATTAGCTTGGTGGTCACTTCACTTAGCATGTGATGAACAAGTTCTGTGAAGGCATATATCAAATTGTAAAACTTGTGGAACCCTACTTGTTGTTTTCGTTGCTCTCTCAAGAGTAGTACTTAGCTTTCCTGGACCTCTAATGTTTGTTTTTCTCCCCCTTGTTGTGTGTGGGAGAGGGTTGATTTATACCTTTGCTCCTCTCATAGTTCCTTAAAACGTTGAACCACAGAACACTATTCTCGCGATCTTCCTCATTTTATGCAGGAATCAAGAATATTGCAAGGAATGGCTGCATCATGACCCAAGATTTATTGGGCGTTCACCTCTGATCGCAACCTTAGTAGATGTAGATTAAAGCGATAGCCTTTATGACATTAGAGCTGGAGAACTTAACCTCTCCTTTTGAATACTTTGGATTAATCAAGAGTAATGTACCTCCGTTGCACTCAGTTTAAGTAACTAGTGAAAATGTTTCTTGGGTCTTTGAGTTGCGCTGTTCAATTGCCTGAGATAGTTCCTTTTCAGTCCTCAGAGGTGTGAAGTATTAATTGATTGAACCAATAACTCATTTAGAATTATAAACACCAATAAGTTTACGACCCATATTTTCAAAAAATGCATAACTAAAACAAAATTAAGTTCAAAACTTGAATTTATCTTAAATTCACCTGTGTTGGACTGTTGGTCCTTGAATTGGTTAGCTATGTGATGTTATTTAAGGGTAGACAAAATGCATGAATATGACCATTGTTCGTTTCCTCTGTACCTGCTAACGATATACTATGACAAATCCTAAACTAATAGATTCGTAGAGAAATGCATGAATATGACCATTGCTCGTTTTCTCTGTACTTACTAACGATATAGTATGATGAATCCTAAACTAATAGATTCCTGTAACCCGCTAAACATGAACAATAAGATGAAGGATCAATTTCAAACCATCGGTCCAACTAAGGGTTATTGGTAGAATAGAGAAATGACAAGAAGTCCAGAGGTTCCTTTTTGAGATTTAAGGTACAATACATAAGAACCAGCAAATACTCGGTAGATCAGATGAAGGACCCAATAGTCTTCCTAGAATCAACTCCAGAAGCAAAAGTTCTCTTCTCGACAATTATCTGGAGAACTTGATGATGTTCAGTACTGGTACTCATTAAGAAGCCATTGTTCCCTTGCCATTTCATCCAAAACCATAATATCCTACTGAGAACACACACAAGATGGTCAAAATATCACTGGCTTGAGCACAAACTTAGCTGGTTGTTGTCCCATTAGCAGAAGAGGCAGCAATTCCATTGGGATTTGGCTGGTACATTGATTGTGTAGCAAGAAAAGGGGTGCTGCCTAGACTAGGTGGAGGGGGGTTCAGTGCAGGAGGAGCTGGAAGAGCATTGGGTTGCATCGGCCCTGCAATTGGTGCAGTTGGAGGAACCGCTGAATAACCTAAAAAGGACATCAAGAAGTTAAGATCAGCGTAATTTAGTTTCCACTTGATTGATCATTAACCTGCAGCAAGTGTAACAAACTATCTACCACACTTTTATTGACGCCAATCATTAACTTCCGAAACTGATGAAAATGCCTCAACCTAAACTGTGGGGGTGGGGCATGCTTCATAACAGTAAGTCCATCATAAAATACCTACAGAAGGATATTATCCCACTCAATGTACAAAATGAAAAATAGAGAGTCTGATAAACATAGATACCAACGTGTGGCAGAAAATATTTGAGGGATCACCAAACAAATCACATGGATTGGTACCTGGAGCACCAAGAACTGGAATTGGCAAAATGGGAGGCCTGGCACCTGCCATTAACTGTGGGGGCATCACTCCTGGAACAGGCAGCATAGGAGGAGGCATCATAGGTAGGCGGGGTCGTTGACCAGGGAAGGCAGCAAGATGTTGATTATAAGCTGCACCTATTTGCTGGTAGGCTACTGCCTGCCCAAGGCGCTCCTTGATTTTCTGATCTATCAGAATCTGTGTTTGCTCCTCCTCAAGCTTCAGATAATAAGACCGTACATTAGCCTGAAAACAATTCCTAATGTTAGTAGAATCACAGAGAACATGACATTCATGCTAGGAGACAGGATTGTCAGAAAAGTTGCAAAATATGAACACACACCTTGTGTTTGTAACCGGCATTATGCTGTTTTCTGACAGAAGGCTGAGAATTTAAGAGAAAAAGTTTAAGAAATCAGACCTCCAAGTAGAGTTACCTTTCTCAAAAAATAAAATAAATCAGACCTCCAAGCAACAAGAAGCAGAGGACAATCTAAAACCGTTTCAGATCATTCACACAATGGAATGCACAACGGAATGCACAACGCCCAGAAGTTTTGTTTTGAACAGGTACAATGCACAACTCCCAGGAGTTGCAGAAAAAGATACATTTTGTGCAGCAGAATTACAAGTACCACTATAAAGTATGACGAATATTCGCATCAAGATGTTCTTGTTTACTGATCAAAATTAGAAAAGAAAATATTAGCATCAAGACTGTACAGCTGATCTCAAGTCACCAATAAAACACCATAGTATCAAGTAATTGATGTGCTGAGTTTTGATAAATAAGAGAATCATTCGGATAAAGCTCAGATTTTCCACCATGGAACAAGTTACTGCTTAAGGCTTAAGATGCTGAAAGATTCAAAATTGGTTAGGTTCAACAAGATTAACTTTCCCACACATATGTTGATTCTTTGCACCTACAACTGCTCCAAAATTCTGGCTGCAACAACACTAGTTTCACCCCCACAGTCAACACACTATGGTATTAAGCCAAGGTACAGTACCTATCAAATGAGTCTTTCTTATAGTTTTTTTTTTTTTTTTTGAAACGGGTAACTTGAAAATAAATAAATAAAGAAAATAGTCATTCAATGTTGAGAGTGAGCTTTAAACACACACCTTTTGTCCATATCAAATGAGTTCTTTTACAACTTGTCTTTTGTTACAACATCTCCTACGCATCAATTGCCTTAGGATGTATGAATTCTCAAGTTCTACAATATTATCTTTTAGGAATGTGCATTGTTCCTAATTTAGTAGTGCTTGTCTTCTTTCCCGAAAATCAGATAAATTTAATAGTGAACACCTTCTTTGTAATTCCCCAAAAGATTTTTGGACAAGCCAGCTATCAATCTTCTATTTTATTTTTTGGGAGAAATGAAGTGAGCTTAGCTATCAAACTTGTACTTTGTCTTTTCTTCTTATATGAAATATGAAGTGCCTCGGAATCATTGCAGTCAACATCATTGATTCTCTTGTATGACAACTAAATCGACCTTTCCTATGTGATTCTGTATATGTTTATGCTTGTGGTTTACAGCCTTCAAACAATCTGATTAAAGGTCAATGTTACTTTCCAACCGAATCAGAAAATTTGTATATTCTTTCATTCCATTCAAAATGCTAAAAAAGGGCATTGATTCATAAGGTACTAAAATAATTTCTGGCTTATGCTGTGATTCTAGTCCTCAGCTTTAGTATCACATTTAGCACATCAGTTCTGACTAAAATCCAGCACCAGAATCACAAGGATCAAGCTTCCAATATCATCCCAATTCATGTCTTGTCTGCAGTCACTGGTTTGACTCAAACCCCTATCTTGATTGGTTCAACAGTAAATTGCCATTTTGATATCCAGTCTGTGATACATTATCTTCTAAAGAAGAAAGAGCAAAAACTTATTTGCTAGATTTTGACATGACAAAAGCTTCCAAAGAAACTTGGCGGATAAATCCTTTGCTGAGTCATCACTTGAGGTGATAGAAAGAGAAATGAAAGTTTTTTTTCTCAAAAATTGTTATCAAGATTTAAGAGCTTTATACCTTTTCATGCTATACTGTCACATTACTTCAGCCAAGTTGGTGTAAGATGCCCACTAAAGAAGCAACTAATTATAGACTAAATAGACAGCAGTAGTAAAAGAACTATGATATAGAATGCTATTGCATCATGTGCTACACTACTAGTTGATGATCTGCAACTTATTTGCATATATGAACAGGACAAGTGGTAATCAATTACAAAGCACTTTTTGTTTACAGGCAATCCAAATAGTTCCATATCAAATGATATTTCAGTTCTCCATCACATTAGATAATTAGCTTATATTCAACCCCTTTAGTTGCAATCTGCTCTCTTCCCATTTCTAGATGGACCTCGAAAGTCCATGTGTGGTGGAGTAATTATTTGAACATATGCCTCATGAAAAAAAAAAACTTCATTAAATGTGGTAACTCCTTTGCCAACTCTGGAAGCATTATTTGTAGAGGAGGACTGGGCTTTCCACTGGTCCAATCAGACTCTAAGTCTAAGCCGTAATTGCTGATAACCCCAACTAGAAATTTCGTTTACGTTCAAGTCATAAAAAACTCAGCTGTGCTTAACATTGTAAAAGATCCAACACATGATAAACATGCAATGCTTAACCTAGGACATACCATGAGACAGTTCTTGCATGTATAAATGGAAATTGAATTTTAAGTACTAGCTATTCTTTCCATAATCTTTCCTCAGTAATGCACTCTTTCTCAAACTAAAAAGTTTTCACCTACTATACAACAATTCTCATTAGGACTATTATCTTTTCTTGTATCCACCAAGACACTTAAACACAATCCATAAGCATATATCTCAAGTCTTAACTTGGCAAATTACGCCGACTCAAGCATTTCAATTTTGGACAAACAGACTAATTAATCAAAACAATAAATTTAGATTTATTTGCTAATTAAATGAATTAAGTTTAGTTGGAGACTACAAATTATACTTGTCAAAAAATCAAATTACCTACCATAAGCTGTTTGAAAGTTTTGATGAATTTATGAAATTAGTGTTCTAATTTCAACATACAAATACACAATGCTACCATTAGAATAGAACAGAAGTAGAACATATCACAACCTTAATTCACAGTGAAGCTTAAAAATAGAATCAGAAAACTCACCGAATCATGTGTCAAGTAAGTGTCACAATAGTCACAGTAATACCTGAAAAATCACAGAAATGATCAATGATAGAACTGAAATCGACAAAATGAACATAAAACCGAAAAAAAAAAAAATAGCTGAAAAAATATTGTGCTTACCGAGGCATTGATTTAACAAAAGGGAAGAAGTTACTTTGCCAATGAAATTGGCGAATTCTGTACAAAAGTTATTCGCCGGGAAGGTCGTCGGAGAATTGTAACTGATATGAATTCAGATTAATCGACGGCAACAAAAATGGAATTCGGAATACTACTACTGGATTGAATTCAGCCTAGAAGGTTCTAGTAGACCGATTTTTCGTCCTTTTAAGGTAAGCCCATTAGCCCAAATTTGAGTATGGAAAGGCGAACGGTTTAGCCCATTTAGTGAAGAAACACATTGTCGGGTCCTCACTCAACTCTTTTGGGTCATTTGTTCACTCTATTTTGAATTTTGACTCGCATGATAAAAGGACGATCTACCTTCAATGTTAATATGTGTTTCGGAGTAAAAGAAAAATAGGAAAAAATTAAATTTTTGCATGAATTACATCAATATTTCGGATACAGTTCATTTACTGAAAACTTATGGGTTAAAGTATCTTTAATTTTCACAAAGGATAAAGTTATGTATGAATAAATTATGTCTTTTAAGGCATAACTTTGTGGATTCTAAAACTGAATTTATGCTTCTATGAATATAAGTTCCGTAGGAAATGAACTTAAGAAATAACCTTCTTAAGGCAAAAGATAAAAGGGTTTTGTAATTCTTAATTAAAGCACAACGTTTTGAAATTAAATTTATGTCTCTATCATATAACTGAACTTATGCCTCTAACGACATAAATTATGTATGAATTAAGCGACATAACTTGTTATGTCTTATAAGAGGTATACACTGTATTATAATACAAAAACACAAACTTTAAATATGGTTATTCGTACGAATGACTTCCCAAAAAAAATAAGATGCAAGAGTTTTCATAATTTCATTCTTTTATCAGAAATAATTTCCAACAAAAAATGACTTTTTTTTTTACAAATTTAATATTGATAAATCTAGAATTTTATATAGAGCATTTGAACTTTCTTGAATTATTTCTTTTTCAGAATAGAAAAAAAATGTGCAATACACACTTATCTATTCAAGAATAAAATAAAATTACCTCGAACATCATCTAAGTATTTTATTTTTGTTCACATAATATTAATTTCTAAAAGTAATTAACCACACCTAAACCCAAGTGAATTCCTTTGTATATATGTGTTGATAATGTAATGCTTTCGCAAGCTAAGTCACAACCATATTATAATTAGTGAAATTTAATTTAAGAATGACATGTCCATGAAAAGTGGATAAACAGTGCCAATTTAACCTTCAAGTACAAACCAAATCATGTGATATGTTTTTTATAGCCAACTACTACAATTTCACAAAAAAGCAAGTGGATGAATGCAAATGAATCCCCACTTAAAAGATAAGATCAAGCACTTAACAAAAAAAATCCCCCACCATCTATGTAGTAATCATTATACTAATTAGCTTAAGCAAAGGTTAATTAATTTAATTAACTAGCCATCTTTCTATATATTATAAATAAAAGATCACATAATTCCATTTGCCAATTAGATAATAATGGAATGTTGTGATACTACAAGTGAAGATCAAAAGTGTTGTAATTTTTTTCTATTGGAAGATAGTGGTGACTCTCATCAATTTGATGATTCCAAGATTCACCAAGAAAATTGTGAACATTATGAAGTTGAGGATGATGCAGAATCAAGCAATTATGAAACTAAGGATAATCTTGGAAATTCACAAGAAGTGATTAGTGGTTTTAAAGAAGATAATTATGATGATGAAGAAGAAGAACAAGATGATGGACACAAATGTAGCATAAAAAAAGAGGTTTGTAAAGATATTGTGGAAGAGAAAGAAGAAGATGTATCAAGTAGTAGGGCTATAAATATGGAAGATGAAATGGAAAGAAATAGGCTATTCTGGCAAACTTGCTTTGAAGTAGGTTATCCATAAACTACTAGTACATGTTTTTATTCATCTGGTGTTCTCGGTACTCGTATTAAAGCTCGATTAATTCAGATTCACGTCGCATAAGATCCATTTGAGGACGCGCTCCATGTATTTTTTTCATACCAAGAGTTCAAACCCGAGACCTTTGATTAAGAAAGGAACAATCCATCTGTCCTATCACATTCTTTAATGGTTATTACATTTTTTGTTTTGTTTATTAGTACGATATTATTCCTTCTTTAAACATATTTAATTTGCTTGTGGTTGAAAATTTGTGTTTATATTTACTCCTACTTTTTGGATTTTTAATTGCTTTTGTTCAGTTCATATTTAGAAATGGTATGACATTTATAAAGAGATTATATTATACTATTCATTCATATCTTATTTTAAAGGGATATCCTTGATCACTCTCTCTGAGCTCTTATTGTTTATTATTAAATTAATGAACAATTAATAACTAGCTATGTAATACTTTAGTAAATAGTTAGTATCGCCACTAAAATTTGGCACTAGGCCACGATAAGGTACCACAGGATAAAGTAGGACATATTATAATATTTGCGGAGTAATCTAAATCAGAACTTTTGCGGAGCTGAGAGGGAATACTTTTTTGGGAAAAATATGCGGAGCGGATACACAAATATTTGGGGTTATAACATGCGAAAATAAATGAACTCATATAAATAAATAATGATATAATTATACTCTCTATCAGTTGGGGATAACAATCCTATAAATATTTTACCTTCTTATTTAATTTGGTCTAATTTTATGTAAATTGTTTTATCAGCATCAATTTTGTTGAATTTATTTCTTTTAATTGATGAAAATTCATATCTTATAATTAGTTTGTTAGACACTCCACAGGCAACCATCATATCTTTGTTTCTTTTAATCGATCAAAATCTTGATTTTAAATGTGGTATAGCTTGCAGAAACTCTATAAGCAATTGTAGTTCATAGTTTCAAAATTTGAAAAATTGAATTTTCATAAATACGCTCTACTCTGAGTAGGTATTGCTACAAAAAAATTGAGTATGTATTGAGGAAATTAAATCTAAAAATTAGGGTGATTTGGTGTAATTTTTGAGCTGTAACTCCATAGATAATCGTTGTTGTAGCTTGAAGTTTCAAAATTTGAAAATTGGATATCCACGAATAAGTTCTGTCTTGAGTACGTATTGCTACAAAAGATTGAGTATGTAAATTTTAGGGTGATTTAGTGTAATTTTTGAGGCGTTCCGAATAGATCTGGTACTTGGATTCAAGGAAGAAGATAAAGTCAATTTTTATATTGTTATAATATTAAAAAATATTGTATATATGTGTATAAACACCTCTTATAGTTTATATAATGTTGTATATTGGGTGTATAATATTATATATCATTTAAAAAAAAATTATTATTATAAAATAAAATAAAATTAAAGTCTTGTATATTGTTATATATACCAATTTTTAAAAATATTGCTGTAAGAAAATAGTGTCTAGGGGTGCAAAATCAAACCTCAAATCAAATCAAACTTCAAATCAAGTAAAGCCCCAAAAAAACTTAATTAATGGTTTGGTTTGATTTGATTTGTTTGGTATATTGAAAAAAAAAAATCCGACTATACTTAGATTGGTTTGGTGTTAACTAAATAAAGTCAATTCGAGACCAAATCAATCCAACATTATATATATATATATATATTTTAAAATTTATTCTATACATAAAAAAAATTACTTTAATGTATAATTTCTAAATATTACTTATACTTTTTATCTTTTAACATATTTTTTCAAGTTTTTTGAGACTTAGAATTTGGAATGTTCCAATAAAGGTTGTAGTCCATAAATATTAATAACTCTAATAAAGCTCAATTCAAGGTCAAATCAATACTAATGTTAACAAAAAAATTAATTCAACACTAAGAATGATAATAATGTTGAATATTTGTTCTTTAGTTTTACATTAGTTTAGACATTTTAAAATATATAACCTAATTTTAATTTTCTTTAATATTTAATCATATAATTAATACTTATTAGACTTATTTTAGCATGATTTAGTACTTTTAAATTATGATCATTTTCATTATGACTTATTAATTTGTAATATTTATTTTTTACGATTTCATTATTATCTTTTGTTGAATATTTTAGTGTCATCACTCATCTCATATTTTGTCTTATTTTCTTAAAAAACACCTTAGATAGTTGTATTTTGGTTGGTGTAAAGAAATATTTGAAGCACAAGTTAATTATATGTTTGTATGAATACTTGACTGAAAAAATCCGAAAATTTGAAAAAACATGAGGTTTATTAGTTTGGTTTGATTTATAAATTTAAAAATCCGACACAAATGGTTTGGTTTGATATTTGAAAAATCCGAATCAATCCGAAAAAACCCAAGGTTGAAAATCCCAAAAAAACTCGAGTTTTATTACTTTGGTTTGGTTTATAAATTAAAAAATTCGACACAAATTGTTTGATTTGATATTTGAAAAACTCGAACCAATCCAGTCATGTACTATTAAAGTGTGTGACCATCTCATTTAAAAGCTTAGGCTTTTAGAGAGAGTACACTTTTATTATTTAATTATATATTCAACACGCTCCTCACGTGCCCGCACGTGGAAATTCTTTCTATTTTTGGGTGGCGATGAGATTCGATCTCAGGACCTACTCTAATACCATATTAAAGTGTGCGACCATCTCATCCAAAAGCGAGCACACTTTTATTATTTAATTATATATTCAACATGTACGCCCCTAATAGTGTCTATGCGATAACAGAATCTTTGTTAACAACAAAAGTCGTAATGGCAGCTAACAAATTTGATTATGCTTTTGAAGTCACAATAATTAAGGAGTATTCTACTCATAAAAATAATTAGTTGACTTTGACGTTTATGTCATAAAATCCTAGTTTAATTATTTCTCTTAATCAATGATTGCCAATCTTCATCCACTAATCGGCAAGTTAACGTGTTGAGATATTCTATGAATCCAATGTGGAAAAAGGTTTTTTTTTTTTAAAAACAAATCTTAAGCTCTAAATTTGTCAAATTATTTGTTAACGGATCGAGATTAACGATTGCTTTAGCTTTTTTACGTTCATTAAACAAATAATAAATACAAGATATAGTTTATTAAGTTACTCTTATTTAATAAACAGAAAATGGTCAAAATTCCTCTTGAACTATTCGAAATAGCTTATATATACCCTTTATTTATATTTGGGATCAAAACTACCCTTGTCATCTATGTTTTGGACCACAAATATCCTTAAATCGTTATCTTTGCCATTAATGCTGACATGGCAGTCCACCCAGGCAGTCCAACATGGCAAAACCTCTCAATAATGTTGTTCTTCCTTGTTCATCCCTATCACAAAAAGAAAATCAAATTTGATTCTTCCATTGTTCTTGTTTGAGTTGTTGTTGGGACTTTGGAACTCCAACTTCAAAGTGTGCTGAAATTTGTTTAAGATTGTGATTGCGTGTTGAAGGATTGAGTTCATTGTTTGGGTTTTGGGGTCACAGATTCACAAAATTGATTTTTAAATTTTCAAGCTTTTAAGAACTCTTTCATATATTTTTTTGGGATTTCAACTCAAATCTTCAAACTAAGAAATCAGTTGTTAAATGTCAAATTCCAGCTTCAATTGCAATATTCAAGCAATTTTTAGTAACATTCGATTAAATCTCTTCAAATTTTTACACTTTAAAACCCAACAAAAGTCAGAAATTTCTCACCAACAAGCTTTCAAATGAGTAGTTATTTCCGAGTCTCAACACAAAAAGAATGACTTCAAGAGTTCTTCAACATCTTTCAACCTTGAGAATTTAATTTCCAGCCTCAGATTCGATGACATCAAAACCCAAACAATGAACTCGATCATTCAACACATAACTACTATCTCAAACAAACTTCAGCGCACTTTGAAATTGAAATTTCAAAGTCCGAACAATTACTCAAACAAGAACAAGAACTATTTTTGATTTTTTTTTTTTTTTAAATTGTGATATAGATGAACAAGGAAGAACAACATGATTGAGAGGGAGATATTTTGTCATGTTGGACTGCTTAGGTGGACTGTCATGTCAGCATATATGACAAAAATAACGTTTTAAGGGTATTTGTGGTCCAAAACATAGACGGCAAGGATAGTTTTGATCTCAAACATAAATAAAGGATATATATGAGCTATTTTGAATAGTTTAAGAGTAATTTTGACCCTTTTCCGTTTAATAAAGATGGACTGATTTTTCCTATTTAATATTGTGAATACTTCCTTTTAATGTTAAAGAGAGTATAGTCGGAAAGAATTGTCAACTTGAATCTTCAATTTCTTAATTGACAATTATTTTATAATAGTAATTTATTTTGAGCTAATTTCTAAAACATCACTTAAAATGGAACAATGGGAGTTGTAATTACGTTTTTATCTACTTCAATTATTACATTCACTATTACCCGTTTAATATACAAGTTAATTAATTAATATTTCAAAATTGAGGAGTGTATGAACTTGTGAAAAGTTTGACTCAATTAACAGTCTAATTAGATTATGGAACCATAATTGGTGAAATTAAAGATATTTAAAATAATAATAATATGTAGAATAGAATAGCCGTAACTATCGTAGCTAACTTGGTGGATCTAACAAATCTCTTCATATAAAATGCAAATATCTATATTATTACATAATCCTTGGTAGAAATTTGATTTGTTACATAAAGATCGTTAAACCTACTCTACCAACCATAATTAATTGGATACTTATCCATGCAAAATGACTAATGCAATTCTTAAGACATGTGAATTTAATATTTTTCATATAAAATTAAAATACATTGTGAAAATATATATTAAAACTTTAATAGATATTAATGTTGAACCCTTAATTTTAGAAGTTCAATGAATATAGCGTCAAAATCTATCAAGGCCGATTCTATCAAATTTAAATCAGTAATGTCTTGCAAAACCATAACAAGTTGATCTTGTAATTAACACTACTTAATTACGAGATTTCATTAATGCTTCTTTGATCATTGTGTTTTACTTAGGAAAGTTACGTTAACAAGTTATGTTGGGATTAGTTATGTTGAGAAAAGTTATGATGAGATTAGTTATGTTGAGATTATTATTTTTATTGGTTGTTTGGTTTGTCAAATATGCATGACATAATTTCTAAGAATTAGTTGTTTATTTACAAAAATATCCTCCAAGAATAAGTTGTTTGTTTATAAAAGAGTGTTTAAGGGGGTACTTTTGTTATTTTACATTTTTATTGCGGGATTAGTATTCCATCCACAAGTAGAAATAACTTATCTCAGTCATAATTATTAATCCCAGAATAAGTTATCTCATACTTTGTAACTAAACAAAGAATTGAGAGGTACTAAAAACTTATCCTAATTTTTTTTTTTTTTATCCATCACACCAAACAACCCCTAAATTTAAGGTCTTTAATTTCTTCAAGAAAATGGCACTATCATTTTCAATGTAATTATTGGCTCGACAACCTTTATTATAATTAATACTTTGATTGCTCCCTTAGCCTAAAGTATTCTAACTGAAACCAAAACTTCTACGTTACATAAAGCAAAAAAATTCAATTTGGTTAAAGTATCAATTACAAGATTTCTTCATTGGGTAAATATATACTTGTGGGTGGAGGTGATATTGAAAAGTATAATTTTTTTTTATCTAACTCAACCACAAATATTAGTTGAGGGGTGGAAACTGACAAAAAAATAATCAAAACCATATAAAAAAACAAGACATATGTAAATATGCCTTTTAACTTGGTTTCACCTGATATTTATGCCTTTCAACTTTAGGTGTACAAAAGTAGACACTTGAACTTATGTAAAATTGAACAAGGAGACACACACGTCCTACATGACATAATACACGTAGGACACCACATAGGACACAAAATTGTAATGTACGACAATACATATGACACAAAATTGCCACGTAGGACGAATGTGTCTATTTGTTCAATTTTATACAAATTTAAATACCTACTTGTACACACTCAAAATTGGAGGACATATAAATGCCCGTCAAAGCTACAGTAAAAAGCATATTTATGTGTTATATCAAAAATAAATTTTAAAAATACAATGAATTTATTGCTAATTAAGAACCTTAGAAGTTCATAAACTCATAAAACTTAATTTCGGGATCCATCTCTACCTATCGGCTATATATAGTTTCTTTTTAATAGGTTATCGATTAATGTTTATGTTCAAATATAACTACTTTTAAGCCATCTGATTATGTAATGATTTGTTACAATGCATATATTGAACTTGAAACATGTGAATAAAATAAGAAACTAGCACACCATCACTATAACAAATAAATAATTTTATGATAATAATATAATTGATGCTATATTATATTTAGTGGCAATAATAATATTTATAGCCAACACTCAATATAATTATCGCTAAAAGCTTAAGTGACTCTGAATGCAATGTCATTAATTCAATCTAACACTAAATATTTTTGCGGCAATAAAATCCGTAGTGAATATGTATCTAAAATCTGAACTAGTAACTAACAAGCAAGTTGTAGTTGATAATTAATATTAAAAAGTTGTTTAGCTGTTTTCATGTGTTTGGATTAGTACTTGGTCAAGTTAAACACTAGATCTCTCTCTATATATAGAAGAGCTAAACACTAATTACTTAATTATAAGTGAGAACATTAAGGTATATATCTGCCTAATTAAGAGTAATTGTAGAGAAAAAAAATTGCAAGAAAGAGTGAAGGAGATGGAAGGAGTAATATTGAAGTTTTTGTTGCAATAGGACATAGCAATGGTCAATTAAGAAAAGGATTTTACAAGTCGAGTTGTCCACAAGCTGAAGAAATCGTTCAAAACATCACTTGGAAACGTGTTGCTAGTAATTCTATGTTGCCTGCTAAGTTGTTGAGGATGCATTTTCACGATTGCTTTGTCAGGGTACGTATGTATTCTCCATACATAATTTAAATTTTTGATTTTTTGATATATATTTTTTCAATTGTCGTTACATAATTTTATACCTCTCGATGAAATAGCGTATACACAAATTTTCTTTTAGGGTTGTGATGGTTCAGTATTGATAGACTCCACAGCAAACAACAGTGCAGAGAAGGCTGCAATACCAAATTTAAGCCTCGGAGGTTTTGATGTGATTGATGAAATAAAGACTGCACTAGAAAACACTTGTCAAGGAGTCGTATCGTGTGCTGATATTTTGACACTAGCGGCTAGAGACTCTGTTTCTTTCCAAGTAAGCAGTTTGATAGAAGTTTAATTTCTATATACTGACAGTATCAAAAAACGTTTAACTATAATATGCTTATTGTTTCTTTTGATAGAAACTAACTATAACACATGCTTAAATCTCGAGATTAGTTATCTTTTATCCCTCGTATCAAATGTATAACTTTAGTGATGACATGATGTGGTGATGCAGTTTAAGAAACCAATGTGGGAAGTGGTAACTGGAAGAAGAGATGGAAGGATTTCAAAGTCTTCAGAAGCACTCTCTGAAATTCCATCACCATTTTTCAATTTCACTTCCCTCAAACAGTCCTTTGCCAACAAAAGCCTCACTGTTCATGATCTTGTGGTTTTATCAGGTACTCTAATTTCTCCACTTCACCTACTTTATGTTAATTATTTGGTTTATGTAATTAATACTATATATAATCAACATGGGTTGTGGTGCACTGGTGGGAGTGCTTCACCCGTAATCAGAGGTCTCGGGTTTGAGCCCTGGGTATGAAAAAAATCTTGTTGGGAGCGCCACACCCGAATGGGCCCCGCAGTGCGCAATCCAAATTTAGTCGGGGCTCCAATGTGGGCTCCGAACACCGGATAGGAAAAAAAAAATACTATATATAAAAATTCAAGCATGTAATTTTCTTATAGTATAAAATTTTACACATTAAGTGTATTTAATTAACTTCTTGTTATATCATTCTATACTATCTGATTGACCAAAGTAGGCTTAGTATGTACAATTACATGTTGTTGTAGTTAAACTCTAAATTCAAATATAGAGTTTAAGTTCTTTGTATCGTTGGTGGTGTAAAATATATTTACGCAATTAGATCACTTAAAATGTAATTACAGATCATTCTTTTTTTTTCATAGCATTGAATTGGTAATTTTTAATACTCCTTCCGTTCATGTTTGACTTAACACACTCCTTAAAACATAATAAATAAAATATTATTATATAACCCTTAATTATTAGTACAAGTCTTCTCATTCGCTCATTTGGTTTTTCAAGTTGGACAAGTAAAAATAAACACCTATTTTTAGAATAATAGACAAGTAAATTAAATCGACAGAGGGAGTAAATGGTACGTAACATGTTTTACCGCGTTAGTAATTATACTATTAGTATAAAAAAAATCATTACACTGTCAATGCATACTATACCAAAAATAATCTTTAGCGACAATTAATTAACGACAATAGCTTAATTGCCGCTAAATATATATCTTTAGAGGCAATTAACACTCTTTGTAAATGTCCTACAACCCTATAGCGACATTAATCCAATGACAATTAACTAATGTTGGTAAAAATTTTAACACCTATTGTTGATGTGTATTATTTATTGCTGCTAAAAGTTATTTTTGTCATAGTTAAACATGACATGGGATTCTTGGGATTTTGCAGGGGGGGATACAATTGGAGTTGGACATTGTAATCTCTTTAGCAACAGGCTATACAATTTCACAGGAAAAGGAGATTCTGATCCTTCCTTAAATTCAACATATGTGACTTTCTTAAAAACAAAATGTCAAAGCCTTTCAGACAACACAACTACTGTTGAAATGGATCCTGGGAGTTCTTTAACCTTTGACAATAATTATTTCTCTGTCTTAAAACAACAAAAGGGCCTTTTTCAATCAGATGCTACACTTTTGACTAATAAAGGAGCTAAAAATATTGTTGATGAGATGCTTATTGCTGGAAAATTCTTCACTGAATTTAGCCAATCAATGAAGAGAATGGGAGCTATTGGAGTTTTGACTGGATCTAATGGAGAAATTAGGAAAAAATGCAATGTGGTTAATTAATTAATTAACTCTTAAAAACAAGTCTTTTGTGTGTGTATGAATTTGGTTGAGTTTTGTTTGTTTCTTTTTATTTAGTTGCACAAGGAGTATAAAAATAGAGAGATAGATGTTGTGGTTCGAGCCCTAGTATGGAGAAAATAATGTTGGGAACGTCACCTCAAATGAGCCCTGCAGTGTGCGATCTGGATTTAATCGAGATTCAATGTCGACTCCAGACACCGGGTGGGAAAAAAATAATTGATTTTTGTGTATTGATGAGTGATGTAATGTTTATGATTGATTTAATAAGTACTTTGTTTAATTTATTCCCTCCATCTGAAATCATAGCAGACCTTTGTATTTAATTTGTTTCGATTTTTCGCCTTGAATTCTTATGTTCTATGATATTTTATATATCCATACACTTCTATTTGATTAAAATGTATGTTTTATATCGTTTTGATCGTTAACTAAGTTTATGTGACATTTATTTTGCTGAATTACACGCCATTAGGAGTGAGTGACCGAACACAATAATTTGATGAATTAAAAAAAATTAAAATCATAAGAGGGAAAATTAATGATATTGAAAGAAAAAAGGAAAACGAATTAAATAAAGAGTGTGTTTAGTAAGAAGGAAAATGTTTTTATATTTTCTCATGTTCGATTGGTCAAAAAAATTTAAAAATATTTTCTTTAGAAAAATAATGTGATGACCCGCTACATCATGACGCCATTTAGGCGCCACATAACATAAAATTGTCCATGTAGAAAGCTTACATAGGAAGAAGGCTAGTCCTTAGTGAAATATTCTAAAGAAATGTGAGAACTTCCCATGGTAGAACCTAAAATGTCATAGATTTGCATGGAAGATCCTTAGAATATTTTAGGCTTGTAGAGTATTTTAGAGAATGGACTTATTTGTAAATATGTAGGGACCTGTGTAACAATTATTATTTGTAGATTAGCTTCTAAATGAGTAGAATAAATAGAGGGACATTTATTTGTAAAATCATGAAACAAAAATCAATCAAGTTCTCTACACTATAATTCCCTGTTACAATCCTCTTGTGTTCTCTACTATTCTCTTAGCTATTGCTAGTGTCTTAGGCTGATCACTTGACAAAGCAAGATTGTGAGCAAATGGTGCAAGAAGGCGAAGAAGTTGTCAAGTGCTACACACGTGCTTAGTAAAAGACTAAGGATGTGTTATTCTGCACTACCTAGTAATTTACTCTAGATTCACCTATAAGTGAAATAGGTTGCCTAACGTGTTCCAAGAAAATCGTAAGGGGAGTAAGTAAAGAACACAATGTTTTTACGTGGAAAACATCCGGCTCAATAGGTGTAAAAAACTGCGACATGTACATCTACAAGATTTAACTACAACTTCCCTAAATCACCGAGCCTCAACATTTTAAGATTACAAACTCCGTAACCTAAGGAACTAACTCTAATTCCTAAAGTTCAAGTTATGGATTAAGATTAAAACTCTTGCAATCCTAGGAACTAACTCTAATCCCTAAACTTCAAGTTATGAATTCCAATTACAACTCTTGCAATCCTAGGAACTAACTCTAAATCCTAAACTTCAAATACAAACTTCCCAAGGTATGTGTTCCCAAGTCTTCGAGTTGCCCACAACTTGAAGACAACACTCCTAATTTCAGTTTAATAACTCACTGAACTAAGATTACATCATGATTCAATCACAAATATAAACTCATAACACATGAACTCTGCAAAAGGACATGGTTTTTCGATGTGTTCCTTCAATCCGCTGGTAGTGTCACGCTCCGAGCCTACACCCTGAACGTGGCCGGTACTCGAGAATCATTGATGGTCCCCAAGCGAACCCTTGGCCTGGCTAACTATAGACATAAGACTCAATATGATAGGTGTAAGCCTTAAATAGATAAGCATTTTAATCATTTAAATAAAAGTTTTGGAACACTGTCTTGAAAACTTAACATGAATAAGTTCTAATAAAATTATCAGGAGAAAACATGAAAAAAACACATCTAACTCTGCCTATCTATGAAGCCTCTATTTTTCAAGATAGGTGTAGGTACAAGACCCACGACACCTCGATACTACTAAACAAAATATAAAAATGGAGTCCTCTGGAAGCAAGGAGGTCTCACCAAAAGCTATCAAGAAGTGTGAAATGATCTCAACGGAGCACCTGTTGATGATCCCAAACACCTGTATCTGCATCATAAAAAAAGATGCAGGTCGAATGACAACAGTACATTGAATGTACGAGTATGTAGTATAACTGAATAAACAAATAACTGAACTGAATGACTGAAAGCAACTGGACTAAATCAATACATGAATATGAAGTGAAAACCATTTAAGCTTTACGATAATATATGCAATAAAAGCAATATGAAAATAATATACTTTACTCTGTGGGAGTTTCTCTAACCGATAGCCATTTGTCACGGACTTAGAGTGTCACTAGTGTTCCGTGCGGCACTTGACAACTTACTCACGAATCTTTCACGCTCTTGTAAGTTCAAGTAAGCCCTTTGAAGCTATATCGCTAAGAGAATGTAAAGAAAGACTTAGAAAGATTTAGAGAGCTTTGGAAGAAGGCTTTTGTATTGCTTGGAAGATTTGCTTACAACTTGCTTGATGCCTAACAAATGAATGCCCCATCTATTTATACTACCACCTAGGGGCTAAAGTGTAAATAAAAATTACTTTACAAGTCCCTCTAATAATTACACTTTGGTCCCTTTCTAGAATTCTCTACATATTCTAGGGATTTCTAAAGCTTTCTTGGAAAATATCTAGTCCCCTTTCTAGAACTCTCTACTAATCTAGAGAATTCCAAGGCATTCTAGAGGCTTCTAAGGAAAGATCTAGAGAATTCTAGAGTCTTCCACTAACCTCTCCATGACTCTAGATTCTTCCCACTTATTTTTATGCCGAATTTAAATTACAAAGTGGCGGGTCATGACACATTACTATGAGCCTAGCAATGATACAACATTTTACCCATGTTGCAAGGGTCATACTATATCTTGCCGGGGTATAGGATGCTACTGTAACTATGGATCCATCTAGCAGATCTTCTTAGAGGTAGTGAAGAGTCACACGATAAATTTGTGCGTTTATCCTACGCTGGCTACACAGTTTTATGGGACTTGAGTTAAAAGTAAACTCTTATTCAATTCGTTGCTCGATAATACTCCCAAAATATTCAATATCCATTATGCTCAATCACCCTTTACAAAGAAAGAGACTATTACTTTACTTCAAGTTTCACTTTGCTTTTCTGAAGCATTTTTCAGAAACATCAATTATACTCTGTCTTTTCTCAACTGTCAAATAGTACATGTGAAATTATTTGATTCTTCCTTTACCGACTCTGTTCAAAACTTTCATCTAAAACGTATACTCATGGACTTATCTTTCAAGTCCAAGATCAATATATAAAAATTGAAAACTCTTATACTTTTCTGAAAATAGTGTTTTAAAAAAAATATGAAATGATTCATTCGGAACCCTTTAAGTTCCTTTAAACTCTTTTCTAAAATAATGCTTTTAAACTTTTCCCTTAAACTCACTTTAGTTTCCAAAATCAATGCATGAAAAATTACTGGCTCAAAATACTTTTAGTAAAACTCAATATATATAAGGTTATGTGGAACTACAAGCATTAACAATAATTCAAGAATTTCAATGCATAAAGTATCACAATCTCATAAAAGTGAGGGAAGAACCCTAGATTCAACTTGCTACTGACTGAATTAAGATGTAGGGTGTGAGGACAAACTAGTCCAACACTATGAATAACCTTACATACCTAGAAGAACAAAACTCTTAAAGAGGTTTGAAAAAAAACTTGATTGGAAGACTTGAAATCCTAGCTTTTGTCTTTCTTGCGGTTTTCTTGGAGATGAAGAATGGAGAAGAACCTTGGATTGAAAACCTTAGGATTATTGAAGAGAATCTTGAACTTGGAGCCTTTAGATCTTGAGAAAATTGGATAAATCCTTTCTTGAAGTTCTTGATCTTTGGAAGAATGATAATTAGGGATTTTGAGAGTTATTGTACATATAATGATGTTATTAGGTTGTAAGATGGACTAAGGGAAGTTGATTTAGGGGGTAAAAGGTCAAGAATATCCTTCTAGGAATGTAAGAAAACCATAAAAATAAAAGAAAACGACCTTTTAATGAATTTCGTTGGCCAAATTAGCGATCTGGAGGTCTCCTCGCCAAAAATACTCAACGGATAGCCCTTTGGGACTTTAGATCGCCCAAATGGACCGAAACTTAAGGTTTTCGGGAAAATTCGGCGATTCGCCAACCCAGTCGGCGGATCACCAATTGGGCGGGTGAGTTCGCCTAATTTTCCAGCTCGCGTATGATCTAGTAAAACAACCATAGTTTTTTACTCCAAACTCGAAATAAGGCAACCTTTTTGGCGTTGGAAAGAAGAATCATAAGACTTTAATTTGATAGGTCATAGGCCACCTAAATCTTTATTTGCTGAGAGATATGGTCATTTGAAGTTGACCCTTATATGAACTCATGTGAGAACTTAGCTGATAGGAATGCTTTGAACTTGGCTTAGTGTTTGAGGTCCCTTATGATCCTAGATCACTTTAGATACTATTGATACACTTGGTAAAGTACTTTATAACACATGATCAAGCAGGACATCACCCGGTTCAAGCTCATATACTTTTGATGAATGATTCAGATTTTTAAGAGTAGAGTTGCGAGGTGCTACAAAATGATTCGAGTTTTAGCTTAGAAATTTTTGAGGGTGTTACAAGTAACACTTGCGAAGTTAATTTTTCAATTGCCTTTTTTTCTCTGTAAGTACAGAAGTATTTTGGATGACTTGACCTTTATTTAAGCACAATTCTTTATAGAGTTATTCTTCAATTCAAACTCCTCATTGACTTGAATTCTCTTCACTTAGAGTTATACTTCAAGTGAGACTTCTTCTTTAATTCAAACTCGTTGCTTCTTTAGACTCCTTCTTCAAATCAAATTCATTGATTCTTTTGTGTTGTAGTGGAACTCCAGCTCTTCAATTCAGTACTCACTTGAAGAGTTCTACTTCAAGTGATACTCTCTCTTCAATTCAAACTTCTTACCTCACCTTCTTCAAATCAAACTCATTGATTTTTCTCCGTAATTCATCACTTGTCTGTTTCTTTGAGTTTTATCACAAAATTAGCATTATCGATTTCTTGATTTATGCACTCTTGTCTTTATTCATTTTAAAAGCTTTTTCGAATTCAACTGCTCATGACATGAGTGTACCTTTGGACCATGTTGACTGACGTGTTTCATTTTCTTTATCAATCATTAAAGACTTCATAAATCCCAATAGGATGTGATAATAAGCTCCTTGAAAATAAGGAAATAACTTCTCTACTAATAATGAAAAACAAATGGTATTGTCTATATCCTCCAAAGTTCAGACCTTTACAACCACCAAAACCTCACACTTAACCAACCCCCCCCCCCCACCCCCCACCCCCCACACTAAATCCCCTCTACCACAACTTCACATATTTTTTTGAAAAATATTTCTACCCCCACCACACCAAACATCCCTCCCCTCTCCCTTAATTTATTTATTTTTCTTAACCCAAATCACCCCTTACCCCGATCACCACCACCCCACTTAGACCCCTGACCTGGCAGCTTGTCTCCTCACCACTATGGAACTCCACCAAATCAGCAGGAAATTCTACGTTCCTCACTACTCTTCTCCTCACCATCAAAATTTTAGTGAGCCACCAAAATCTCAACGATACTTCATTTAGTAGGTATTAAGAAAACATCAGTGAAAAGTGATACCATTATGGTCAAGTCTAAACTGATAAAAAAGTATTTTGGGAATTGAACGTGGAAGGGGAAGGATTTGGAAAGAGAGTGTGATAATTTGGAGTGAAAAAGTAAATTAGGTCGATAATTAAATGGATAGTGATTTATTTTGGACTATTTTGAAGGAATGATCTATCTGACTTCAAATTTGATACATAATTAATAAATACTGGGATAATATGTAATTGTTTGAAATTTTAGATTGGTTTAGTTGATATTATACGAATGTATATTTAATTAAGTAATTTTTTGTGCTATGAAATAATAGAACTATGGTGGATATCCATAATTCCTAAGAAGTTACTTCAACTACTCTTTTCCATGATATATAGTTAATCTTTCACTATCTCTCACCAATATAGATTTAACTCTCACACCCTTTAACCTTAATATTATCTTAACCTTTTGTATGCATATGTGAATACTAAAAATAAAACAAAAACTCATATATATGGTTGTAAATAATCCGACAAAATTGGCAAACAATGATCAGTACAACCAAGTTTTCAATCTTTTCAGTGTTTGCCTAATGGTGCAAAGGGCTCTTATCAAGTGGACAAAAGTTACTGCCATCCATTAGTAGACTCAAATACCACAAGACAAACTTTTTTGTTAGTTAATTTACTTGTTCTTAGATGTGTGAAGGTTAACTTGTAAATATTAATCTACTAACCATCTTTTTGCAAAAGATAAATTATTTAAGATATACAACTCTTACTAACTAGAGATATTTTGATTTTTTTTTTAAAAAGTCAAATATTTTTATCTTTAAAATACATATGAAATATCTATATACGTACTTTGTAATTATGATGATCACATTATCGAGGACTAGACTGTTGAGTTAGCTGCGTCGGTGTATTTTTTAATCACGTTATAGTTTAGTGCATGTAGAAAACTAAAGATAGTAATATTCTGTTTTGGGTTTGTTGGACGTGGTGGTGGAGGGATATAAAAATATATTACTATAATACTATATAGTATATGAGAGTTGAAAGTCAAAATGTGTTGAATTTTAGATTATGTAACGTTTGAATACGCAATACATGCCAACCATGCTACAGTTGGATTTTATTATTAACATATACTAATAAATATTACATACGCGTAATTTAACATTAATTTATCTTCTTAATTTGATTAATTTTGTTTTTAAGTAATTAGAAATGAAAAGCTAACTTTCCCAAGACGCGTTAAGAATGGTATATTGATATTCATAAAAATCATATCAAGATGTGATCGAACTCTTCTTGATAATCAAATACTTCAAGAAGATCTATAATATTCTTGTTGTTCATCTTGTATTTCTAAGATACTTAGAACAAAACTTTGAATAACTTACTAAGAAACAACAAAGTTTAAAGAGTATTTTCTAACTAGAAAATTAAAACTAGTAGAGAAAATAGAATCAGAAACAAATTAGAAACAATATAAAAATTTTTTTCTCAAAGAAAGAAAATCGAGCCCACTGAATGCACAGTGTCCCCTTAAGGAAATTATTCCCCTCAAGTACCCGAGGTTAATGGAATATATCCTC
>JAJONR010004637.1:0-52014 GCA_029582245.1 Solanum etuberosum | reverse complement strand
TGTACTTGGAGGTTACTTATGAAGAGGTTCTTTTATGTTATGAAGGTCTAAGTATTGACTATGTAGATGGACCATGCTTTATGATGACTAATGCTTATATTATGTTTATGTTGGAGTTTAGGCTATGATTATGTTATTTTCTCTTATGTTCATGACTTATGTCTTATGTTGGCTAACCCTTGTGTTATGCTCTTATGATGTCATGCTAGCTAACATATTTAGTACATTTTGTACTAACGCTACTCTTGCCTTTATTCTTATCAAATGTAGGGTTTGGCGACATTGAGTTCCATTCTTGAGGATAGGTTTCTAGAAGTGCAAGGAATTGAAGATTTGGTGAGTCCTCATAGTATCGAGGATAAAGCCACCATTACCTTTATGTCTTTCTTTTATGTTTTAGATCATTGTATGGGCTGCGTCCCAAAGTTTATTCAAGTTGAGTTTAGATGGTTTGAGACAAAGAGTTATAGACTTCCGCTTGCGTTTTATAAAGACTTCGGTTGTATGGATAAAAAATTTAAAATTTCCATACTTTTCTATTATCTTATGTTATGATATGCTAAGGGCTTGTATGAGACCCCTTCGGGGTCAAGTATGCCATGTTACATCTAGGGTGTACCCCTCGGTCGTGACAAAATGAGATGGATATGAGGCGATTACCCGTATTACATGAAGTAGAATAAAGAGGCGATTACCCTTATTCTTTAAAGTTGAACAAAAAGAGATTCCCCACGTTCTCATGATATGATTGGACAACAGGTGAATACCCATGATCCTTATGAAATGAAAAGAGGCGAATACCCATGTCACATGTTGTTGGACAAGAGGTGAGTACCCATGATCCATATGTTAAGTTGAACAAGAGGCGAGTACCCATGTTCCATATGTTAAGTTGGATTATAGGCGAGTACCCATGATACATATAAATACTAGAGGCGACTACCCATGTTCCTTTGTAATAAGGCAAAGAGGCGATACCCCATTTCTATAAAAGATAAGTTAGATTGTGATGTGATGTATGATAAGCTTGGATTGTTTCTTGAGTTTCTTTCCATGATATGCTTGACTAGAGGTGGATGACCCAAGTCTTGACTAAGGATAATTTGAGGTTACTTAAAGAAGTATTCCTCCTATGTTATGATGATTTATGTGGATTGACTATGCTTATGACTTATGTTAATTATCTCTAATGCTTATGTTGATGTTTATGTCAGCTATCATATTTAGTACATGTTTGTACTAACGCATACTCTTCCCTACATTTCTTATCCAAATGTAGGGTCTGGCGTTATCGACTCTCAACCATGTGGCTAGGATCTTAGTAGAGCAAGACTTGAAGTTTGGTGAGTCCTCATTGTATTCAAGGATATAGCCATCAATTCTCTTTTTATCTTTCACTTCATATTTTGAACACTATTGTATGGCCTGTGTGCCAAGATATTCATAGTTTAGATCGTTTGAGACAAAGTGTAATAGACTTCTACTTTTGATATAAAACTTTGATGTCGGTTGAAAAATGTTTTAAGTTTCCGCTCATTTCTATTATCTTATGTTATGAAAGCTAAGTGGCTTATATGAGGCCTCTCGGGCTCTTATATGCCATGTTATGTCTAGGGGGTACCCCTGGGTCGTGACAAACTTGGTAATCAGAGCATAAGGTTTAGAATGGTTCTAGGATGTCTCAAAACCACGTCTAGTAGAGTCTTGTTCATAAGTGTGAAGTGCGCCACATCTTATGAATGAGAAGCTATTAGATGCTTAGGAACTTCACTTTTTCATTTCTCTAAGCCGTGCCATAGAGTTTAACTCTATAAGGTCTTTCTCCTAATCCTTACCCGATGGTCTACATGATATGACTACTAGAAGGGCTTTTGCAAGAAGGACCGAGGGAGAAGAGATTAACTAAGGAGCTCCTCCTCAAGCTCCTCAAATTCTGGTTGACCATATGGCCGACCAAGTGACCAATGCGGAGTTTAGGACGGCTTTTCATGTGTTGGCTCAAGCCGTGACGGCCTAAGCTAATAGGGAGGTTGTGAACCCTGTGAACCCAAATGTGGGTACGGCGACATCAAGAGTGAGGGACTTCACAAGGATGAACCCTCCAGAATTCTATGGATCTAAGGTTGAGGAAGATCCTCAAGAGTTTATCGACGAGGTATACAAGATTTTGTCCATTATGGGAGTGACTTCGGTGGAGAAGATGGAATTGGCTGCTTGTCAGCTTAAAGGGGTTGCTCAAATTTAGTTCAACCAATGGAAAGAGGCAAAAGCGATAGATGCAGGTCCCTTTGAATGGGAAATATTTAAGTCCACTTTTCTTGATAGGTTCTTTCCCCTTCAGATGAGGGAGGCTAAAGTGCTTGAGTTCATTAATGTTCGATAAAGACATATTAGTGTAAACGAATATGCCTTGAAATTCACTCAATTGTCCAAGTATTCTCCTTCTATTGTTGCCGACTCTAGGGATAGAATGAGCAAGTTCGTGTCGGGTGTATCCGAAATGGTTGTAAAAGAGTGTCGTACGACCATGCTTTTCCATGACATGGATATTTCTCATCTAATGGTCCATGCCCAACAAATTGAAGAGGAAAAGCTCAAAGAAATGTCTAGAGAAACAAAGAGGGCAAGAACGGATGATGGTAACTATTCACACTCTAGGTCCGGTGGATGTAGTCGTTCAAGGTTTCGACAAAGGTTTTCCAGAAAAGGTTCTTCTAAGGCTCCTCCAAGGTCCAACAATGAAAGGGTGTCTAACCCTAAGCCTCAAGGAGGTGGTAATGGGCCTTCTATGCCTAATCGTACTAAGTGTGGAAGAAAACATGAGGACAAATGTCTAGCAGGTTCCAATGCTTGCTTTGGTTGTGGTAAGACGGATCACAAGATAAGAGATTGTCCTTCGGTTGCTAAGAATAAGGGAGATAATCACCGTAGACCTCAACCCTATCCTTCATCCGGTCCAAGTGGTTCGGGTGCTAGTACTCCTAAGCAAAATAGGTTTTATGCTCTTCAGACTAGAGGTGAACAAGAGGAGTCTCCCGATGTGGTTAACGTTACGTTGAAAGTTTTCCAACTAGATGTATATGCTTTACTTGATTCCGGTGCTACTTTGTCTTTTGTGATGCCATATGTGGCTATTTGATTTGATGTGCTTCCCGAAGTGTTGTTAGAACCTTTTTCTGTCTCTACTCCTGTTGGTGATTCTGTGTTGGCTGAGAGGGTATATAGAAAATGTCCTATCTCGTTATCCCATAGAGTTACTCTTGTTGATTTGGGGGAGCTTGATATGCTAGATTTTGATGTCATCCTTGGGATAGATTGGTTGGACTCTTGTTATGCTTCTATTGATTTTAGAACTCAATTAGTCAAGTTTCAGTTCCCGAATGAGCGTGTCCTAGAGTAGAAGGGGGGAAATTCTATGCCGAAAGGTCGGTTCATTTCTTATCTTAAAGCTAGAAATATGATTTCTAAGGGTTGCTTGTACCATTTAGTTAGGGTGAGGGATATGGATTCTGAAACCTTAGTCTTGAGTCGGTCCCCATTGTTAATGAGTATCCGGAAGTGTTCCCCGATGATTTACCCGCTATTCCTCCCGAAAGGGAAATAGACTTTGGTATTGACCTTCTCCCAGATACGCAACCTATTTCTATTCCTCCTTATAGAATGGCTCCAATAGAACTTAACGAGTTCAAGGAACAATTGAAGGATTTATTAGATAAAGGCTTCATCCGTCCGAGTATCTCTCCATGGGGTGCTCTGGTTTTGTTTGTTAAGAAAAAGGATGGTTCACTCCAAATGTGTATTGATTATCGACAGTTAAATAAGGTGACCATTAAGAATAAGTATCCTCTTCTGAGGATAAATGATTTGTTTGATCAACTCAAAGGTGCAAGTTACTTCTCTAAAATTGACCTTAGGTCGGGTTATCACCAATTGAGGGTGAAGAATGATGATATTCTGAAAACGGCTTTTAGAACCCGGTATGGTTATTAAGAGTTTTTAGTGATGTCGTTCGGCTTGACTAATGCTCCGGCGGTAATCATGGACTTGATGAATAGGGTGTTTAGACAATACCTTGACATATTTTTGATTGTGTTCATTGATGATATTTTGATCTACTCGAGGAGTGCGAATGAACATATTGATCATTTGAGGCTTGTGTTGCAAATCCTTAAGGAACAACAACTCTTTGCAAAGTTTAGCAAGTGTGAGTTTTGGCTAAGGCCCGTAGCTTTTCTTGGTCATATTTTGTCAAGTAAGGGTTTTGAGGTAGATCCTAAGAAGACGGATGCGGTCAAGAGTTGGCCTAGACCTCTATCACCTTCAGACATTAGAAGTTTCTTGGGTTTGGCCGGTTATTACCGATGATTTTTTGAGGGGTTTTCTTTTATTACCTCTCCATTGACGACTTTGACTCAAAAGAAGGCTAAGTTTGTATGGACCGAATTATGCGAGAAAAGTTTCCAAGAGTTGAAAGATAGACTTACCTCCGCTCCAGTTTTGACTTTACCGGAAGGGACGGATGGGTTTGTGGTATATTGTGATGCCTCGAGAATTGGATTGGGATGTGTGCTTATGCAAAACGGAAAGGTGATTGCCTATGCTTCAAGGCAACTTAAGTTTCATGAGAAGAATTATCCGACCCACGATCTTAAATTAGCGGCGGTGGTTTTTGCCTTAAAAATATGGAGGCACTATTTGTATGGTGTCCATGTAGATGTGTTCACCGACCATAAGAGCTTGAAATATGTGTTTAATTAGAAAGATTTGAATCTTCGCCAAAGTAGGTGGCTTGAGTTATTGAAAGATTATTATATGAGTGTTCTCTATCACCCCGGTAAGGCAAACGTAGTAGCGGATGCTCTTAGTAGGTTGTCTATGGGTAGTGTTGCTCACATTGATGACGATAAGAAAGAATTGGTATGATATGTACATAGATTGGCCCGTTTGGGTGTTCAACTTGTGGATTCCACCAAGGGTGGTGTTATGGTTTACAATGGTTCTGAATCATCTTTTGTGAGTGATGTCAAAGCTAAGCAATGTGTTGATCCAACGTTGGTATAATTGAAAGAAGCGGTGCTCAAGAAGTCCGTTGAGGCTTTCTCCCAAGGGGGAGATGGGGTACTTAGATACCAAGGTCGATTATGTGTTCCAAACGTTGATGACTTAAGGGAACAAATCTTGGCAGAAGCCCATAGTTCTCGGTATTCCATTCACCCGGGAGCCACCAAGATGTACCGTGACTTGCAGGAGGTCTATTGGTGGAATAGGATGAAGAGGAATATTGCAGGGTTTGTGGCTAAGTGTCCAAATTACCAACAAGTGAAAGTTGAGCATCAGAAACCGGCAGGTCTATCCCAAGACATTAGCATTCCTACTTGGAAGTGGGAAGACTTGAATATGGACTTTATAGTAGGGTTGCCACGTACTCGGTGCCAATATGATTTGATTTGGGTCATAGTAGACCAAAGACAAAATCGGCCCATTTCATTCCGTTCAAAGTTTCTTATACGGCGGAGGACTATGCTAAGTTATATTTGAGGAAAATGGTAAGGTTGCATGGTTTTCCCTTGTCCATTATCTCCGATAGAGGTACTCAATTTACTTCCTAGTTTTGGAAGTCATTCCCAAAGGGTCTTGGCACGAAAGTGAAGCTTAGCACGGCTTTTCACCCACAAACTGATGGGAAAGTAGAGCGAACGATCCAAACTTTAGAGGATATGTTGAGAGCATGTGTCAGTGATTTCAAGGGAAGTTGGGATGATCACTTGCCAACGATAGATTTCGCTTATAATAATAGCTACCATTCTAGTATTGGTATCACCCCCTTTGAAGCTCTTTATGGTAGGAGGTGTAGATCTATTATAGGGTGGTTTGAAGTGGGTGAAGTTTCCTTGATCGAACCCAAATTAGTTCATAAGGCTATGGATAAAGTCCGGCTTATTAGAGAGAGGTTGAGAACAGCTCAAAGCCGACAAAAGTCGTATGCCGATGTTAGAAAAAATGACCTTGAGTTTGAGGTTAGTGATTGGGTCTACTTGAAAATCTCACCCATGAAGGGTGTCATGAGATTCGGAAAGAAAGGGAAACTTAGTCCCCGATACATAGGCCCGTATAAAATCTTAAGATGTGTTGGTAAGGTTGCTTATGAACTTGATTTGCCGAATGATTTGGCAACGGTGCATCCGGTGTTCCATGTCTCTATGCTTAAGAAGTGTGTTGGAGATCCGACATCCATAGTTCCCCTAGAAGGCTTGGGGGTAGATGAAAGTCTCTCTTATGAAGAGGTACCGGTTGAGATCCTAGACCGGCAAGTTAAGAAGTTAAGAAACAAGGAAGTTGCTTCCATGAAGGTACTATGGAGGATTCACTTAGTTGAGGGTGCTACTTGGGAGGCCAAGGCCGATATGAAATCCCGATATCCCCATCTCTTTCCTCCTACTCTAGCTTGAGGTAATGAGTCTCCTCATGATTTACTCCTTGTTTGAAGTCATGTGTTTTTAGATGTTCCCATGATTTCCTTATGTTATGCATGTTCATGAAAACTTGTGTTTTGAAAGAAAAAAATGAGTTATATGATTGATTTTCCTCATGTTGTAGTGCATTGAGTATGAGTTGCCTATAGACTCCATGAGATGAATTGATGAACATGCTTTAGCTATGCTTTTTAAGAACGAATTGCATATGAGCTCCATAAGATTGTGTTGAGCATGCTTTTAGCTTGGAGAAGGTAGTTCCTCCTTGAACATGAGAAATGTTAAGATTTCATGCATAATGGGTTGTTAGATGTATTTCCTACTTCCTTGTGGTGCATTGAGTATGTTTAGCTTGGAGATGAAGTTCCTCCTTGGTTGTGTGCATTTAGATGAGTTGCATGCATGATGGGCTGCTAGTATTGAGTCTTTACTTCCGTAAGGTGTCTAGAAACGTCATTCGAGGATGAATGTTCCCAAGGGGGAGATAATGTAACACCTCAGAATTCTAATAGGGCTAGGGCAAAGGAAGAGGGCAAGAGCCAAGGAAGAGGGCTTGGACAGCCCAAACTTCACCATGCACTGCCCACCTTCCCACGACCACCATGATGGTTCGTAGTAGTGACCACGAGTCATGGTGAGGTTCGTGAAGGGTGGGGCAATAGCTATACCAAGGCTGCCCAAAAATATCCTCCTCCACACGAGAGCTTGACGGCTCGTGGTGGCCACCACGGATCATGGTGCCACTTATGGAGGTGAGGTAGTGTGCCTCCTAATCTGACCCAAAAGATGACCCTCCCCACAAGCCCTTGGACAGCTCTTGAAGGCCACCATGGTTGTGGGAGATGTCGTGGTCCTCACTTAGGTTTTTATGGGTTAAGGTGAGGGGATCCTAGATACTGGTCCAAGGTCCACGAGGAGGACCACGGCTCATGGCAGGGACCACAGTTCGTGGGACCTCACGTGGTCCTGTGGCAGATCACTGCTAGTTAGGGGTTTAATGGTCTTTTCTAGTTTTAATTAAAACAAAGCCATGTTGTTTTGCCTAAGTCTAGGACCCCTATATAAGTCATTTTAACTCTAAAACTCCCCCATTCAAGTCATTATTTCCAAAACCCAAAAGAAATCCCAAAGCCTTCTTCTCAAATATTTCTCTCTCTAGAACTTGAAGAAGAAGATAGAGTTTGGAGCTAGGATCAAGGTCAAGTATCCAATCCTCAAGCATTTGTGGGATTTTTAATCAAGGTATGATGGTTTTTCATCCATGGAGTCCCTAAGATTCCCCAATTTAGAAGATGAATTTCCCCAATTTGAGTTAGGGTTTCTTCTAATGTTGTGGGTATTGATGAATGTTGATCCAATTGAGTGGATTATGATTGTTTATGATTTAATAGATAGTAAATCATGTTTTTAGGATGAAATTACATGTACCCATGCCTAACCCATGTCTAGAAGGATGAAGTTGATGTAAATGGGTTTTATGCCATAAAAGGAGAATTTGTGGGTTTAGATGTATTCAATCTAGGATTGATGAGATACATTAGAATTGAAGCTTATATGATGAATCATGATTAGATTGCTTTCAGATTGAAGCTTATGAGATGATTATGATATTGAATTGCTTGAGATTGAGCATATAGAATGACTACGAGATATAGGGCTTTGAGAGTAAACCGTATGTGGTCAATTGTTGACTATTGATGTAATTATTGTGGAAGGGATAGTTCCCACATGAATTGCATATGATTATGCATGTGAAAGGTTTGCACACATTGAATGATTCTAGGTTGAAAGGATTACTCACCTAAAATGAATCTAATGCTAATGACAAAGAAATTGATGAGGCTAGAGGCGATTACCCATGACCTCCAAATGAGATGGATATGAGGCGATTACCCATATTCCATGAAGTAGAATAAAGAGGCGATTACCCTTATTCCTTAAAGTTGAACAAGAGGCGATTACCCACGTTCTTATGATATGATTGGACAAGAGGCGAATACCTATGATCCTTATGAAATGACAAGAGGCGAATACCCATGTCACATGTTGTTGGACAAGAGGCGAGTACCCATGATCCATATGTTAAGTTGAACAAGAGGCGAGTACCCATGTTCCACATGTTAAGTTGGACTAGAGGCGACTACCCATGTTCCTTCGTAATAAGGCAAAGAGGTTATTCCCCATGTCTATAAAACAAAAGTAAGATTGTGATGTGATGTATGATAAGCTTGGATTGTTGCTTGAGTTGCTTTTCATGATATGCTTGACTAGAGGTGGATGACCCAAGTCTTGACTAAGGATAAGTTGAGGTTACTTCAAGAAGTATTACTCCTATGTTATGATGATTTATGTGCATTGACCATGCTTATGACTTATGTTGATTATCTCTTATGCTTATTTTGATGTTTATGTTGGCTATCATATTTAATACAAATTTGTACTAACGCATACTGTTGCCTACATTTCTTATCCAAATGTAGGGTCCGGCGGTATCGACTCTCATCCCCGAGGCTAGGATTTTAGTAGAGCAAGACTTGAAGTTTGGTGAGTCCTCATTGTATTCGAGGATATGGCCACCATTTCTCTTTTGATCTTTCACTTTATATTTTGAACACTATTGTATGGGCTGTGTCCCAAGATATTCATGTTTTAGATGGTTTGAGACAAAGTGTAATAGACTTCCGCTTTTGATATAAAACTTTGATGTTAGTTGAAAAATGTTTTAAATTTCCGCTCATTTCTATTATCTTATATTATGAAAGCTAAGTGGCTTATATGAGGCCTCTCGGGGTCTTGGATGCCATGTTACGTCTAGGGGGTACCCCTGGGTCGTGACAAACTTGATAATCAGAGCACAAGGTTTAGAATGTTTCTAGGATGTCTCAAAACCACGTCTAGTAGAGTCTTGTTCATAAGTGTGAAGCGCACCACATCTTATGAATGAGAAGCTCTTAGATGCTTAGGAAACTTCACTTCTTCATTTCTCTAAGTCGTGCCACAGAGTTTAACTCTAAAAGGTTTTTCTCCTAATCCTTACCCGATGGTCTACATGATATGACTACTAGAAGGGCTTTTGCAAGAAGGACCGGGGGAGAAGAGATTAACCAAGGAGCTCCTCAAGTTCTGGTTGACCCTTTGGCCGACCAAGTGACCAGTGCAGAGTTTAGGACGGCTTTCCAAGTGTTGGCTCAAGCTGTGACGGCCCAAGCTAATAGGGAGGTTGTGAACCCCGTGAACCCAAATGTGGGTACAGCGGCATCAAGAGTGAGGGACTTCAAAAGGATGAACCCTCCGAAATTCTATGGATCCAAGGTTAAGGAAGATCCTCAAGAGTTTATCGACGAGGTCTACAAGATTTTGTCCATTATGGGAGTGACTCCGGTGGAGAAGATGGAATTGGCCACTTATCAGCTTAAAGGGGTTGCTCAAATTTAGTTCAACCAATGGAAAAAGGCAAGACCGGTAGATGCGAGTCCCTTGGAATGGGAAAGGTTTAAGTCCACTTTTCTTTATAGGTTCTTTCCCCTTGAGATGAGGGAGGCTAAAGTGCTTGAATTCATTAATCTTCGACAAGGACATATGAGTGTAAAAGAATATGACTTGAAATTCACTCAATTGCCCAAGTATGCTCCTTCTATTATTGCCGACTCTATGGCAAGGATGAGCAAGTTCGTGTTGGGTGTATCTGAAATGGTTGTAAAAAAGTGTTGTACGGCTATGCTTGTCCATGACATGGATATTTCTCATCTAATGGCCCATGCCCAACAAATTGAAGAGGAAAATCTTAAAGAAAGGTCTAGAGAAACAAAGAGGGCAAGAACGGATGATGGTAACTATTCACACTCTAGGTCTGGTGGACGTGGTCGTTCAAGGCTTCGACAAAGGTTTTCCAGGCAAGGTTCTTCTAAGGCTCCTCTAAGGTCCAACTTTGGGCAGAACATATTACCCCTTACACTATTTAATAGTGTATTTTAAAGATATAAAGGTTCCCACATGGACATCATAAATATTACATCATTATAAATAGTAACTTGTCCAGCTGGGCACTTATATATCTTTAAAATACATTATTAAATAGTGTAGGGGGTAATAGGTCCTGCCTAAAGTTTGGGATTGTTACAGCAAATTCGGTCAAAGTTCGGATATATTTCAAACCTTTTTTAATACTTGCAAATATTACTCAAGGCTTTAGGAACTCATTAGGGAAAATCATTTTGAAAAAGGACTTAAAATCACTACAAAATCACTATTTTACATTTCATGGGTTTTTGAAGATAACCCTAAATTTCTCATTTCAAAAGCTTGATTTTAACACATAAATCCATCTTAATAATAGGTAATTGAAGATTTAGAGTTGAGAATCGTTACACAAAAGATTTTCCTAAAAAATCTGGTCAAAATCACCACCCCAAAGCTCCAAAACTCAAAAATGGTGAAATGGGGCTTAAACCCTGAAATTTACAGGCCAAAACCCTCCCAGGTATCGCACAAGCGACCCACAAAAAGTGCAGCCTTCGCAAAAGCAAAGCCTCTTTCCCTTAAGCGACAAATCCTTCGCTTAAGCGGAGGTTGCTTAAGCGACATGACCTTCGCAAAAGAGAGGCCTGCAGGACCAGATAACACAGCCAACTTTTCAAGCATCAAAAGGAGCCTCAGGATTCTTTCGAAACCCCGTGCACACAAACCACATATACAATTCAATTATACTCGACGTTCCAGACTCAATGGAATCGTCAAAATACCAATCTGAGGTCTCCTTGGCCCAACATTCGTTAAAACCATAAGAAACTAACTCACGCCTAAAAAGCCTAAAACAAGATCGGGATCTCTCAAAAATCAACTAAGACCTCAACTACGCCTAAAATCATCCCCCGAATCCAACAAACACTCGGAGTCCCGATATGAGCACCCAAACCTCGAATGTGGACCACAGTCAATTCAAAGTTTAAAATTCAATAATTTCATAACTTAGGACTTCAAATTCTCAATATGCATTAGAATCTGAAACCGACAACTCTTACGGATAAGATTTCACATTTCGAGACTGGTGGAATTGATGGAATTTCATTTCGATACTTGAAAATCCAAAAGACACTGAAAACCACTTTCTTAATAACTTAGCCTTTCACACTCAAAACTTACCAAATTCTCAAAATTTAACTCAAAGTTCAGAACCAACTTTTAAAAACTCAATCATTGAACGCTCGAGGTCAAAATCGTGAGGGCAAAATGATAAATTCATGAAACTTTCCAAAAATGACCGACCGGGTTATTACATTATCCACCACTAAAACCATATTCATCCTCGAACATAAAGCAAAAGAAAGTACTTGAAGCTTCGAAAAGCTGAGCATACTTTGCACGCATATTAGACTTTGTCTCCCAAGTTGCCTCACCGACTAAACGATGCTTCAACTGCACCTTCACTAAAGCAATCTCTTTAGTCCTAAACTTCTGGACCTACCTGTCCAAAAGGGCTATAGGCTCCTCCTCAAAAGATAAGTTTGGACCCAACTCCACAGAATCAAAGGAAAGTACAAGGGACTCATCCAACACATACTTATGAAGCATGGAAACATGAAATAGGGGATGCACGACTGACAAACTAGGTGGCAAGGCCAACTTATAGGACACTTCTCCCACATGACTCAAAATCTCAAAGGGTCCAATGAATCTAGGGATAATCTTTCCCTTTTTTCTGAACCTCATAAAACCCTTCATGGGTGACACTCGAAGCCAAACATGATCACCCTGCATGAATACTAGGACTCAAACTCTCCAATCCGCGTAACTCTTCTGTCGATTCTAGGCTGTCAATAGTCTATCCTGGATCATACGAACCTTCTCCATAGCATCTCTAAGCAAGTCTGTATCTAATGAATCCATTGGAGCTGAATCAAACCATCCAATCAGATACATATATTGTTTGCCAAACAACGCCTTAAAAGGGGCCATCTGAATACTTGAATGATAACTGTTGTTGTAGGCAAACTCTGCTAAGGGAAAATGTTGATCCCATCTAGCAACAAAATCAATCACACTAGCTCGGAGCATGTCCACACTTGACCTGTTGACAAGTCAAACACCTCGAAACAAAATCTACAATATCCCTCTTCATACCACACCACCAATAGTGCTGCCTCATATCATTATACATTTTTGCCGAACACGAATGGATGGAATATCGGGAATAATGGGCATCCTCAATAATGAGTATAATCAACTCTCCCACCTTGGGCACACAAATCCTACCTCCAATCCATAAGACACCATTAGAATCAAGGACAACCACCTTGACTTCCCCTCTCATCAACTTGTCTCGAAAGAGACATAGATTCTTTTCATCAAACTGGCGCTCACGAATCTACTCAACTACGGAAGAACGAGCCTCAATATAAGTAATCAAGCCACCCGTCTCCTCAAAAATCTGTAACCGGATGAGACCGCTGGCTAACCTATGAACATCTCTAGGCAATGGTTTCTTCTCCACACTAATAGTAGCAAGACTTACCATGCTAGAAGTATTCCTACTCAAAGTATCAGACACCACATTGGCCTTCCCTAGATGATACAAGATGGTGATGGCATAGTTCTTCAATAGCACAAGCCATCTGCGCTGCCTCAAGTTCAGAACTCTCTGACTAAAAATGTACTGACTCCGATGGTCCGTGAAGACCTCACAATAAACCCCATATGGATAATGTGGCCATAGCTTAAGCATAAACACTACGACTGCCACCTCCAAATCATGGGTAGGGTAATTCCTCTAATGGGTCTTTAACTATCTAGAAGCATAGGCGATTAATCACCTTGCCTTTCTACATAAGAGCACCACCTAGTCTGACTCCAAAAGCATCACAGTCCACGGTGAAGTCCACACCCTCCTCGGGTAAGGTCAAAATAGGAGCTGACGTCAAAAAAGTCTTGAGCTTTTGAACTTTCTCATCACACTTATCAGACCACTAGAAACTCACACTTTGCTGAGTCAATCTAGTCAAATAAGATGTGATGGTAGAGAAGTTCTAAACAAATCATAGGTAATAGCCCGCAATTCCCATAAAACTTTGAATATGAATCATCGATGTGGGTCTGGTCCAACCCCTTACTGCCTCAATCTTAGCTGGATCTACCCGAATACGCTCCTTGGACACTACATGTCCCAAAAAATGCCACATAATCAAGCTAAAACTCACACTTTGAAACTTGGCACAAATCTTCTCTTCCCTTAATCTCTGGAGTACAATCCTCAAATGTCGATCGTGATCCTCCTCAGTCTTGGAGTACACCAAGATGTCTTCAATAAACACTATCACAAATGAATCCAGATAAGGTTGGAACACACTGTTCATCAACTTCATGAACGCTAAAGAGTCGTTAGTCAAACCGAAAGACATCACAAGAAACTCATAGTGCCCATAACAGGTCTTGGACGTTATCTTAGGGATATGTGATGCCCTAATATTCAGCTGGTGATAACCGAATCTCAAATCAATCTTGGAGAACATAGATGCACCCTGAAGCTGATCAAACAAATCATCAATACGAGGAAGAGGATACTTGTTCTTCATTGTCACTTTGTTCAACTGCCGATAGTCAATACACATCCTCATGGATCCATCATTCTTCATTACAAACAACACAAGAGGACTCCATTAGAGAAATACTAGGGACATTAAACCCCTTACTCAACAAATCCTGTAACTGATCATTCAATTCTTTCAACTCAGTTGGAGCCATACGATAATGAGGAATATAGATGGGCTTGCTGCCCGGCTCCAAGTCAATAGCAAAATCAATATCCATATCCGGAGGAACACCTGGAAGATCATTAGGAAACACATCTACAAACTCTCAAACCATGTGAACAAAATCCATAGGAGATGGCTCAACACTAGTATCTCAAATGAAATCCAAGTAGGATAAACACCCTTGATCAATAGATATCTGAGCTCTAATGAAGGAGATAACTTTGCTAGGATAAGAACCACTAGCACCCATCCACTCAACTCTCAGGACACCCTACATCGATAAAGTAACACTCTTAGCATAACAATCAAGAATAGCATGATGCGGAGAAAGCCAATCAATACCCAAGATAATGTCAAAGTTTACCATCCCCAAAATAATCAAGTCTGCCCAAGATCATATGATACGCCCAAATTACAGCTCCCTAAAGAAGTAAAAGCGGTTGTTGTCAAATAAAGAACCTAACTTTTAGGTTACGGTCGATCCCATGCGGAATATGGTCTAGACTTAAACTAACTTGCAATTATCTACTTTTAGTCAAATTACTTTCGTAAAAAAAAAAGGGAATTGTAAATAAAATCACAGTTGATTGATGTGTAGTAAAAAGTAACAAGTAATCACAATTTGCAGTTTGAAATATCAATATGAGATGAAAACTAGGGTATATGTGTTCCCCAGAAGTTCTTAACGTAGTATTTCCAATAATAGTAACTCTATCCTAGTGTTAACATGCAAGGTTTGTAAGTTATGTATCTCCTAAGTGATTGGTCTTCCAAATAGGGAATTTCACCACGCAACTTGGTCCATCTACGATTGTATGTTTTACTAACCCTTACCCTTAACCCCATATTAGCCTTCGCAGTAAGTGGGTCAGGCTATTAGATAACAGATTATCACGTCCAAATCTCCATTGTTTAATCCCTTTCTCATTCGTTACCTCCTTGGTCCGTCAAGTAGGAATGAGGTGAGTTCTAACGTTGCGCACCGTTAAAAAACATTCTAAACGAAAGGATTAACAATACATGCATAAACACTATTCAAGAATTACTTAGTTATTGGTTTTACTTTGTTAATTACTCATGGTTCCCACAACCCTAGTGGTGGATTTAACTATTCATGCTTGAGTTATCACAATTTATATTTGAGTTTGAAATAGAAATCATGAACTTACAATTGGAATAGATGAAATCCGAAATCTTGAATTGAAGATCAAAAGCAAATTGCATAAATACACTTTCAGAATTAAATTCTAAAAGAGTTTGCAAAATAATTCCCAAAGTTAAAAGTAAAATCTCACAAAAGGTCTAACAACCCAAAAATGCAAAATACAATTTATATTTATAGAAACTAAGTCCTAAACCAAGTAGGGAAAGAAAATATAGGAAAATCCAATCTGAGCAGTTTCGATCGACGACAGCAACCGACGGTCTGTGAGACCATCGACGGTTCATAGGCTGCTCCGTGGTTCAGCAGTTGGCCAAAATCTTGTAGTCTTCAAAAGACGGTCTTCACCTACAGCTCGTAGGTCCATACACGGTCCGTCCCGTCCCTCCGTTGTTCAAGTACTGGAACTCATTTTCTCTGAATTAAATGACGACCATCATCCACGGTTCGTCACTCAGACTACTGGGCGTCGTTGGCCTTTGTGGTTCCACCCTTGGTCATATTTCCTTGAACACTTCACCTCGGCTCATCAAGTAAACGATGGCTCGTGGATGAGCTTATTTGTTGCCAAAATCCTATTGGTTTAGCTACGTTCAACTTTAACTCCTTCAAACCGATTTTATGCAAAATTAGACCAAAACACCATCATATCTATAAACAAAAATGCCTAAGACACATGCAAACCTCAAGTATAATTCATCGAAAATACCGTAAACTCACGGTACATCAACACCCTCAACTTAAAATTATTGCTTGTCCTCAAGTGACACAACAAACTCTAAACGACACTTATGCAGAAGCAACATATAAACTCAAGCAATCACTTGGCATTTTCTATCAATTTCCCCTTTTTAACTCTTTTCAGCACAATACAGATCTTTTCATTTAAAACTCAACAAGCTAACTTATGCGGATCAAAACATGACATCGACATACCAACAAACATCATCAAATACACAAACAACAATCATCAGGATGCCAGTTATTCAACAATGCAACTTGTGCCCTTACCACAAAGAAATCCCTTTTTCGCACACAATTTGATGTTTTATTTAGGGACACAGTGTACACTCACACTCAGAAATGAATTTAAATACAGTTAGTGCTCAATACCATAAACTTGCCCTTCGTTTCTCAGCTTTGACTTTCCAGACTGGTTAACTAGGATCACTATAGGACTTTCTTAGCTTGTAACATAGGCTCAGGGTCAGGTGTGGTACATTTGGATACTTAGTGACATGTCTGCCCTCCTTGACATTACATTGGCTATCTTACCTCTTTTACAACCAATTTGATATTTTCTTGCTTTTCTACTCTTCTCTTTACCAGTGACTGTGACTTGACATTCTTGCTCATTTCATATTTTTCTTCATCTTATTATTCAAGTGTTTTCTCTCTTTATTTATTTTTGATTCAGTCACATCATTCACTACCCCTTTTGCTCATCTTATTCTTTTTCTACAAACAACTCTTTTTCATACCCTTTTTACAGTTTTCCTTCACCATAGCCACCCTCAACTTTTGTATTTTGCATAAGTTGAGGTGCACATTGTCCTTTTAGAGGATCAGGGCCAAGATTTCGGTAACTTCTGAAGTAGCCACCCTCAACTTAGGCCACCCTCATCAGGGCCTGAGTTGAGGTGCACAATGTCCAAGGAGGGACCAGGGCCAAAATAGATTTTTAAGGAAGGTGAGTTGGGTGTATTTAAAGAAATGATATTCGTTAGGCTCAAACATTCGGATCAAGTGAGCATCTATTTCTATTGGTTGGTTGCTTTTAGGCTCGAGTGGACTTATTATCAATAATGGCCTATGATCATTTCCCAATTTCAAGTTTAGATCATCTTAGCAAGACTGAGGGCAAGTTCTAGATTGGCACACACTAGATGAATATGTAAACAGCCTCACACACATTGGCATAGTTTCACTATAAAATCATTAATGCATCAGGTTCAAGTCATAGCTTAAGTCATGTTTGTCAAATCGGTTCCTATCATATCATATCAAGATCCAACACATTCAACTTTATCAAGCTCACAGATATAGCACATAAGCATATTTGGAGGGGTATCAATTTCATGTTTCTATTACCATCATGCTTTCATTCTTTAACTACTTCTACATTTATACTATCCTAAACATGTCGGTTCAACAGAAATGTAAAACAGTCCCTTGGGGAAAAAGAACACAGGCAAGAAAGTCCCCAATGAAGGGTTGTGAGTTGGGTTACTCAAACTTCACCCTAAAACTCACAATCAATTTACCCCGCCCCCACAAAAATATGGTGCAATTGCCCTCAAAGCACGAAAAATGAAACAAAGGGTGAGACAAACCTTTGGCACATAAGCGCTGAAGACCCATCAAGAAGCGGGTGGGTCCGGTTTCCCAGAACCCGCTAGATCATCCCGAGTGACGCCCTCAGTAGCGTCCTCAAATGCTCTCAGACAAGCATCATCAAACTCAAACTTAGACTCTTTTTCGAGTAGTTTGCACAATGGGTGTGCATTTTTTGAGAAATCCTTTATAAACCTCCTATAGAAACCTGCATGCCGTAGAAAACTTCTAACACCTTTTTAGACATAGGTGGAGGTAGTTTTTCTATTACTTCAACTTTTGCTCTATCAACTTCAATTCCTTTCCTCGAAATTTTATGACCCAAAACTACACCTTCTTTTACCATAAAGTGACATTTCTCCCAATTGAGCACAAGATTGCACTCTTCACACCGCTTCAGCACATCACCTAAATGACTCAAGTAATCATCAATTGAATCACCAACTACAGAGAAATCATCCATAAATACCTCAATTGTGTCCTCAACCATATTAAAAAATATTGACATCATGCAGCGTTGAAAAGTCATCGGCGCATTGTACAACCCAAATGGCATCCTCTTGAAAGCAAAAGTCCCATAAGGACAAGTGAAGGTGGTCTTCTCTTGGTCTTCCGGAGCTATAGAGATCTGATTGTAGCCTGAATATCCATCTAGAAAATAGTACGAACCCTTTCTAGCAAGGTGATCTAGCATTTGATCCATGAATGGCATCGGGAAGTGATCTTTTTCGGTCCATGCATTAAACTTATGATAGTCCATACAAACTTTCCAACCAGTTACCAGTCTCATTGGGACGAGCTCATTCTTTGCATTAGGAACCACAGTGATTCCTCCCTTCTTTGGCACACATTGCACCGGACATACCCAACTACTATCAGCAATGGGATATACAATGCCAGCATCCAACCACTCAATGATTTCCTTCTTCACAACCTCTTGAATCAGTGGATTTAATCTTCTTTGGTGCTCAATACTTGGCTTGCTATCCAGCATAAGCTGAATTTTTTGAGAACACATACCCGGTGGAATACCAATAATATCAGCAATAGCCCATCTGATAGCCTTTTTAAATCGCTTCAGGACCGATATCAATGACTTCACTTGCCCTTCATTCAAGTCTGCAGCAATAATAACAGGTAAAGTATTATTTTGTCCCAGAAACACATACCGCAAATGAGATGGAAGAGCCTTAAGCTCCAACTTTGGAGGTGCCTCAACAGATGGTCGTGCAGGCGGAGTGTCTCGATTCTTTAAATCAAGATCCAGCTTCTTCGGTTGATGACGAGGAAAATTTACCCCATCAAGTGCAACTACTAGCTCATCATATTCATTGATACCATCCCTATCAAAATTCATGATCATATTAGCTAACGCCTCAACACCAAATCTCTCCTCAATAGACACCTCTGGCCTTTCCTCAACAATATGATTTACTACACACACTGCCTTAAGATCATTAGCATGCTTCATAGAATTGCAAATGTTAAAAATGACCTCTTCATTGTTTAAACGAAACTTCATCTGACCCTTTTCCATATCAACCAAAGCACACCCAGTAGCTAGAAATGGTCTCCCTAAGATGATGGAGACCTCAAAATCCACTTCACAATCTAGTATAACAAAGTCCGCCGGAAAGATGAATGATTCAACTTTAACAAGGACATCTTGCAGCACCCTAATTGGTCTCATCACAGTTCGGTCTGCCATGAGTAGCCGTATTGCAGTCGGTTTGGGGGCTCCCAAGACCAACTTTTTGTATATAGACAATGGCATCAGATTAATACTAGCACCCAAGTCACATAGAGCTTTGGCGAAGTGCAACATACCAATCGTACAGAGGATAGTAAAAGCTCCAGGATCCTCTTTCTTTTGCACTATCGACCTCGTGGCAATAGCACTACAATGCTACAATTTGTTATCATCTTCCAAATTTACAGCCCTCTTCTTAGTCACCAAATTCTTCATGAATTTCGCATAACCCGACATTTGCTCAAGTGCCTCAATCAAAGGAACATTTATGGATAACTGCTTCAGCTAGTTATAAACCTGCAATATTTTCCTTCTTCCGTTTTCTTTACCAACCTTTGTTGGAAGGGAGGTGGAGGTCTCGGCATAGGGATGATCTTTTGCGTCACTTAATCTTCCTTCTCATTCTAATCTTTCGGCTCTTCAACTATCTCAACTTCATCCTCCACATGCTCTTTTTCACTTTCCACTCTAGTCGGCATATGAGGGTCTATAGTCTGCTTTCCTTCTTGAGTAGTGACTGACATGCAATGACCATCATTCTTCGGATTCTGGATAGTGTTGCTAGGAAGTGTTCCTGGCTGACACGGATTTACACTTGTGGACAACTAGCCCAACTACTGCTCAATTTGCTTAATCGATACTGCATGGGCCTCAACTTTTTGACTAATGCCAGATAAATCATTACGCATCTCCTTCACATTGTCATCAGTTGAATCAAATCTTTTCATCATCTTGTGCATCATGTCTTCAATGCGATTTATACTTGATCCAGCATCTTTGTTCCCTGGTGGAACATAAGGTCCACTCTTCTCATTCTTGTTGCCATAGCTATTCCAGTTGTAGTTGTTGTCACGATTGAAGATCCCATCACGAACATAGTTGCCTTCACGATTGTAGTTACCATAGTTCTGGACTTGGTTTCCTTGACCTTGGCGCCAAGTATCCGAATTGGATCCTTGGGCGTTAGTCCAAAAACCTCCTGTTTGATCATTCACCAAATTCGCGTCCTCTTCATAAATGTACTCATCGGCAGGTGGTGTTATAGTTTGATAGTTCACAACGTTCACTTTCTCTTTATTTCCACTTACATGTTTCAACACCAAGCCAATTTATGTTCTCAATTGGGCCATATCTTCCCGAATATCATCATTGGACTGATTTGGTGCGGTTTGGACAGTAAACGTGCTCCTTCCAGTATTTGCCTTTGTAGTACTCCATGCCTTGTTATTCTTAGAGATCTTTTCAAGCTTCTCTGCTATCTCTTGAAATGTGCACGCTCTGTAAGATCCTCCGTCAATAGTATCTAGTACAGTTTATCCATTATCATCTTGCCCTATGTAGAAATACTCATTTAGTGACTCATCATCTATGCGGTGGTTCAGCACACTCCCATAAATCATGTAAATCTATCCCATGAGCTGCTCACCAACTCTCCTGCTAGAGCTACGAAGTTCTTGAACCTATCCTTGATATTCAACTTTTTGGATACCGGAAAATACTTCTCCATGAATACACTGTGCAGTTCATCCCAAGTCATGATTGAGTTGTATGGCAACTCAGAAAGTCATACCGTAGCATCACCTGTCAACAAAAGTGGAAACACCCTTAAGCCGATTGCATCCATGTCTAAATCTGGTCTCCCCACACTACTCAAGCAGAAACTTTTCAGTTTGCTCATGTGAGCATATGGATCTTCCGAAGGTAACCCAGGAAACAACCATCTGGCTGTAAGCATTTGCATCAGACTACTGGTCACCAAAAAAGTATGTCTGGGAGGTAGTGGAGGGACAACTATAGCACTGGTGGATCCCACAACATTATAATCAACCCTGTATTTATCGCAAACACTCAGTGCCGACTTATTTTGCACTATTTCTGCATTTCTTTCTTATAGATCACCCTTAACATGTCCATGCACGTCCAAGGCTCCAGGAGGGTGAAAACATGTTCCACCCCCTTGACCCGCTCTGATTGGATCATGTTGTTCCTCGAGATTTAGGCCTCTTCCAACTATTCTTCTCAGAGTTCTTCTTGATTCCGGATCGTAGGGATTCAGGGGATTGCCTTGACTCCGTGTACTTGGCATACACTAGAGATAAGACCTGTAGAAAACAAAAACAAAACAAAAAAAGAAAAATCAGGAAATACTTGACTAAAGTTCAATAACGAAGTTAGTCTAATCTAAAAGTCGTATTCCCCGACAGCGGCGCAAAAATTTGATACGCCCAAATTACACCTCCCTAATGAAGTATAAGCGGTCGTTGTCAAATAAAGAACTTAACATTTAGGTTAGGGTCGATCCCAAGAGGAATATGGTCTAGACTTAGGCTAACTTGCAATTATCTACTTTTAGTCAAATTACTTCCGTAAAAAGGGGGGGGGGGGATTTGTAAGTAAAATCACAGTTGATTGATGTGTAGTAACAAGTAACAAGAAATCATAATTTGCAATTTGAAATATCAATATGAGATGAAAACTAAGGTGCATGTGTTCCCCCACAAGTTCTTAACGCAATAATTCCAATAATAGTAACTCTATCCTAGTGTTAACATGCAAGGTTGGTAAGTTATGTATCTCATAAGTGATCGGTCTTCCAAATAGGGAATTTAACCATGTAACTTGGTCCATTAATGGGTGTATGCTTTACTAACCCTTACCCTTAACCCCATATTAGTCTTCGCATTATGTGGGTCAGGCTGGTTCACGAGCCCCAGAAATGACCGCAACTCGGTCATGGAAGTAGGCACCTCCCACTCCCTTTTAGATAGCGGATTATCCCGTCTAAATCTCTGTTGTTTAATCCCTTTCTCATTCGTTACCTCCTTGGCCCAGCAAGTAGGAATAAGCCGAGTTCTAATGTTGCGCACCGTTAAAAAGCATTTTGAACGAAAGGATTAACAATATATGCATTACTATTCAAGAATCACTTAGTTATTTGGTTTACTTTGTTAATTACTCATGGTTTCCACAACCCTAGTGGTGGATTTAGCTATTCATGCTTGAGTTATCACAACTCATATTTGAGTTTGAAATAGAAATCATGAACTTACAATTGGAATAGATGAAATTCGAAATCTTGAATTGAAGATCAAAAGCAAATTGCATAAACACACTTTAAGGATTAAATGCTAAAAGAGTTTGCAAAATAATTCCCAAAGCCGAAAGTAAAATCTCACAAAAGGTCTAACAACCCAAAAACAAAAAATACAACTTATATTTATAGAAAGAAAATCCTAAACCAAGTAGGAAAACAAAACATACGAAAATCCGGTCTGAGTAGTTTCGATCGACGGCAGTAACCGACGGTCCGTGAGTCCATCGACAGTCCGTGGGTTGCTTCGTGGTTCATCAGTTGGCCAAAATCTTGTAGTCTTCAAACGACGGTCTTCACCTACGGCCCGTAGGTCTATACACGGCCTGTCATGTCCCTTTGTTGTTCAAGTACTGGAACTTCTTTTCTCTGAATCAAACGACGACCATCATCCACGATCCGTTACTCAGACTACGGGGCATCGTTGGCCTCCGTGGTCCAACCCTTGGTAAGATTTCCTTGAACACTTCACCTACGGCTCATCAAGTAAACGACGGCTCGTGGATGAGCTTATTTGTTGCCAAAATCCTGCTGGTTCAGCTACGTTCAACTTTAACTGCTTCAAACCGATTTCCAGCAAAATTAGACCAAAACACCATCATATCTAATAACAAAAATGCCTAAGACGCACGCAAACCTCAAGTATAATGCATCAAAAATACCATAAACTCACGGTACATCATCATACCCGACCAAAGAAATGAGACAGGATCGGTACACTCAATCCACCACTAAGGATTCACCCATAGGTGTAGAAACATGAATAGGCACATGCATGCAATCTGACAACATATCAAACCCAGTAGCAAAATAAGTAGACACATACAAGAAAGTAGAATCTGGATCAAACTATACAGATGCAAGTCGATGGCAGAATAGGACGATACATGTGATCACAACATCAGAAATCTCAACCTCAGGCCTCCTTGGAAAAAAATAACAATATCCCTCATGGCCGCCTGTAGTCTGATAGAACCTCTACCTCCAACCTACGGAGTTGGAGTACCCCTACCAGTAGTTTTTCCAGCTCTACCGGATTGAACTCTACCTTGACCCCTGGCTGGAGGTGCTGAATCCCTAGTTGGAGCAGCTAAATAAGAATGATGAGGTATTGAATGACTCTGTAGAGGACATTGTCGCATCATATGACCTGGATCCCCACAAGTATAACAAGATCTCGGCACAGATAATTGGTGTTGTGAACCAGACAAACTACCATGGCCACCTCGGGCAGAACCATAAGATCCTCGAGCTGACTGCCCACTCTCAACTGCTGGGATAGAAGCATGAACCAATTTACAACGCTGAAAGGAGCTACTACCTCTAAGAGAACCTTTGCCTACAGATAAGGAATTAGAAAACTGACCAGAAGAACGGGCCCTCTTGGGCCCCCCAAACTCCTCTAAAACCATCAACTCCGGCTCCTTAGCGGTGCTCACAATGGACTAGAAGGAAGCCCCCTCTCTAGCTGCCCTGAACACATAGGATCTGACGAAGAAAGTAAACCCTCTCACAAACCTACGAACTCTCTCTACCTCATCTGGAACAATAGTCTAAGCAGTCCTAGAAAGCTCACAGAAACAGGCCTCATATTCGGTCACAAACAGGCTGCCCTGAGTCAAGACCTCAAACCTCAGACGACTCTCCTCTCTCACGCTCCAAGGAATGAAGCGGTCCTAGAAAGCACTAGAAAACACATCCCACTCTGCCGGAGAAGATCCAACTGGTTTAGACCTCACAAAAGTCCTCCACCACTCTCTGACACAACCATGAAGATGAAGTGCAACAAACTGGACACCACGAGCATCCACCATACCTACAGCCTCAAGCTTCTCATGGCACAAAGTCAAGAACTCATGAGCATCCTCATTCTTACCAGCCTGAAATTGGGTTTCATCTTCTGAAACCTCTCACAGCACTGATGATCATCCATTGTTAGAATAACCTCAGGAGCAATCTGTGCACTAACAACTGGTGTAGGAACCAGTGGTGGCTGGCCCACCTAAACATGAATACTCAGAGTCTACTGCTGACCTAGGGTCTACGCCTCTACCCTCATCTGAGCACCCTGTGGCTTACCTGTCGCACTACTTTGAGAAATGTTCTCTAACACACCTAGCATCCTCAACAATGTCTCCTGAAACAAAGGAGCTCCAAATTCGGGAGGAACCTGGTCTTCAACAACCTCAACTTGTGGCTCAGGGGAAACCTCTCTAGCTCGACCTCTAGTTGGTGCTGCTCCAAGAGCACGACCTCTAACCGGTGCTACTCCACGAGCATGACCTTTAGCTCGAGCCCTACCTCTACCCCTAGCTGGGGCCTCAATAACAGGCTCGGGGACTGCCTTCCCTTTACCACTGAAAACAGAAGCTCTGGTCCTTAGCATCTGCCAAAACAACACGCGAGAACTCACCACTAGCGAAGGTAACCACGCACGATAAGAAAGGATGAATAAAAGGATGTTTTTAAACAATCTTTGTAGCCTATTGAAGATAAGTACATGTCTCAGTACCGTTCCTCAAGACTCTACTTAGACTTGGCTTGTACACATGTGAGACCTATGAACTTGGCTCTGATACCATTTGTCACGACCCAAAAATATATTTCCACCAAGACAAGTTAGCTTCAACCCAACAAAAATGAAAGAAAAGCGGGAAATAGTAAAGGAAGAACAAGACAAAGGCGGAAAACTTATTCATTCTAAAAAATACCCCAAAACCTAGTTGTCACGTGTACAAGCCACTAAATACATAAAGTGTGGAATTAAGAAATAAGTACAAGTATCAATTCTTGTTTCTCAAATAGAATAAAGAATAAATAAAAGGAAAAAGAGGGCTCGTCGAAGTGACAAGAACCTACCTCTTCAAATCCTTGACAAGCTTCGAAATCAAAACAAGGAGAAAGAGATCACATGGGTCCGAACTCGGAACCTACACAAGTGTATAAGCAAGGGGTGAGTACCAACAACACGGTACCCAACAAGCAACCTAGAAAACAAGGCATTTAGCAAGAAAACGAATACCCCTTACACTCCAACCGAACCTCCTCAAACTACAACCTGCATAAAAATCAGTCCAACCTAGCAATTCTACAATATACGACTCACAAGGCCCAATATCCACAATTCAATAGTCACAATGAACAATCAATGAATCAAGTAAGTCGTACTCAAAGTCAAGTAGCTCAAGCACACGCAACAAGTACATAAATCACAAATAGCAATCAAGTCACACATAAGCATCAAATGCATCAAGTCATACTAATCAATTTCTTGCCGGAAACATTTCCCATCGACACAATATTACTATCTGGAACCATTTTCCCTCGGCTTTATAAAAACTTGCCGAAAAAGACCTCGGCATCACAACACTCACCGGTAAATACCTCAGCATCATAACACTCGTCGGCAAAGACCTCGACTGCATAACACTTTCCGACAAAGACCTCGACATTATATATCATCACATGTCTAATCACGTTGTTCACAATCAATACATACAAGCAATCACACCATACGGAAGTGACAACAATTCACAGAATTTAAGTCCACATTCATGTTTTCAATCATTTCATCATTCAATCAACAAGGGTTACAATAAGACAATTCACATCATCATGTTCATCACATAACCTTTTTCATTTCAACCCCTTTTATTCATTTAGATATATTAAGTGGACAATTTAATCCCTTCACCTTATCCCCATTACTCCCAACACACAAGCAACGAAGGAAGCACACGAATTCTACTAGAATACAAAGTTTAGGAAGTCACTTGCCTTAAATCAATCAACATCACTCTAAAAGTTGAGTCTTCTCCTTCTGAATCACTTCCAAGGCAACACAATATATGCACAAGCAAGTATTCACAATCAATTTCTGGAAACAACAACACCCACATCAATCATCTTGAAAAATGGGTCAATCAACACAAACCCAATTCTGAAAATAAGGTTTGAATTCGAAATTTAATACTTTCAAACATTACGCAAGGCTTTAGGAACTCATTAGGGAAAATTATTTCGACAAAGGACTTAAAATCACTCCAAAATCACCATTTTACTAATTTCTTGGGTTCTTGAAGATAATTCCAAATTTCTCATTTCAAAAGCTTGATTTGAACACATAAATCCATAAATAATAATGGGTAATTGACGATTTAGAGTTAAGAATCGTTACCCAAAAGATTTTCCTCGAAGATCTGTTCCAAATCGCCATCCCAAAGCTCCCAAAACTCAAAAATGGTGAAATAGGGCTTAAACCCCGAAATTTGCAGGCCAAAAACCCTCCCAAGTATTGCACAAGCAACCAAGGGTTCACTAAAAAGTGTGATATTCACAAAAGCGAAGCCTCTTTCACTTAAGCAGAGGTCACTTAAGTAACAGGACCTTCACAAAAGCGAGGCCTGCCACACCAGAAAACACAACCAACTTTCCAAGCATCGAAAAAATCCTCAGAATTCGTTCAGAACCCTGTGCACACAAACCACATGTGCAATTCGATTATACTTGACATTTCGGACTCAATGGAACCGTCAAAACATGAATCCGAGGTCTCCTTGACTCGACATCCTTGAAAACCACAAGAAATTAACTCACGCCTAAAAAGGTCAAAACAAGTTTGGGACCTCTCAAAATCAACTAAGACCTTAACTAGGCCTAAAATCATCCCCTAAATCCAATGGAACTCTCAAAATTTTAATCCGAGCATCCGAACCCCAAATGTTGACCAAAGTCAATCCAAAGGCTAAAATTAAATAATTTCACAACTTAAGACCTCAAATCCTTTAAAAGGCTCAGAATCTAAAACCGACAATTCTCACAGATCAGATTTCACATTGCAGGACTGATGGAATCGACAAAATTGCATTCCAACACTCGAAACTCTAAAAGACACCGAAGACCACTTTTTTAACAACTTAGCCTTTCACACTCAAAACTTACCAAATTCTTAATTTTTAACTCAAAGTTCAAAACCAACTTTATAAAACTTAATCATAGAAGGCTCGATGTCGAAATCGAGAGGGAACAACGGTAAATTCATGAAACTTTCCAAAAATGACCGACCGAGTCATTATAGATTTCCAAATATTTTGGGTAACAAAATTTCATGCAAATTTCCATATTTAACCCTTATTTTTGGAATTTGGTTTTTGGGTCAAATTGGTCCTATTTTCTAAAATTCATGAAATGCGTGTTATTAGTTTCGAAATCTTATTGTGATTACTTTTTTGAATAGATTATGTTGATTTGGAGACCCAACGAAAAGGGAAAGCTTAAGTTCTGGAGTGATTATTTGAATAATTGAGGCGAGTGGACTTTTTGGCCTTTGCTAAGTATATAGAATCTCATGTTTTCTTATTGTATGTGTTGTGGAGTAATGGGTTTTGGTAAGGAGTTTGACTTGTTCATATTATATGATCCTAATAATGAAAAGGGATAATACAAGACAATTTGATGATGTATTGAGAATGATTTGAAAGGTTATATTGAATCATTATTAATGATGAATCACGATTGTGTTGTTTTGGATTGTGTATTGATATGGAAATTGTCATCTCACTATTAATTGTGAGAAATATGCCTATTTGCATTGGTTCTGAGGCACTATTATGATAAGTGTCAAGTGATTTTGAGGAGGAATAAGGAATCAAAAGGATGTACCATTTCGAGGGACGTGTCACACATCGTGACATATATTATAATTCGAGGGTCATCACTACAACAAATTCGATTATCAGGGACAAATAATTTCGTCATTTATAAATCATATTTTGTCACTAAAAATCTTGTGAGACGAAAAATAATTCGTCAATCAGTCGTCACTAAATGTGTGTTGCTAAAAGGTATACAAAGACGATTTAGTGCTTCGTCGCTAAAAGTATTATATTAACTACAAAAAGAAAAATCATCCCCAAATGCTTAAACATTTGTGACAAATTTATTTGTCGTAAAAAGTATAATTTTTTTTGTAGTTAATAGTATGCTTTGTCACTAAAAAGGTTATTACTACCTACAAAATTATATCGTCGCTAATTATTTTACTTCAATCAGTGACGACATCAACTGTCTCTAAAAAGTTATATGTATTTCGTAGTTGAACAAACTCTAATTTTGTCACTAATGACTATATTTTATATACAAAAATTTATTTCTTTCTTAAATATATTAATAAAAAATGTTAATTCTATTACCTCCCATCTCAATTTTTTTAACCCCTCCCCAGGAGCTCCCACATTATGCTTTCTTGGGGACTTGAACTCACAACCTTAAGGTTGGTAGTGAGGAGTGCTTACCATCCGATCAACTCTCTCTTGTCTCTAATTTTTATTTTATTTTTAACTTCATTCACTTCCTTCAAATTTAACTTCTGTAGAAATAATATATTATATGATTATTTATACACATACACAAATGCATGAAATTTACCACCCACAATTCATTCAAATGTTAGATTATATTTTAATTAAACTGTATATTTTTAAAATATCTTTAAATATATTCAATACGATTCTGTCATTTTATTTATTTATTTTATAAATTTTAAAAATTATTCTGTACAATTAGAAATTTATATAAAATTAAACTTTTGATTTTATTTTTAAAAAAATTAATAATCGATTCAAGTCGATCAGTATACCAATTGTTTTGAAAAAAACATCGATATCCATAACTATAGTACTTTATCATAATATATTTGTCTAGTTGATTCATTTCTTTCATTTGTGCTTTCATTTTTTAGTTTATTTCAATTTTTACGCTGATGGAAAAAACTAATAAAAATTCATGAAATATTTCACACCTTTGAAAAGTCTAAGTTTGTAAGTCGATGTTATCTCTGTATAGTTGCGCTACGTACGTATGTGAAATTACTATTAAATATGTACATATTTTTAGACAGAAGCAAATAGATCGACTTAGTCTATGCAGTTTCCAATCACAAATCAATAGACACGCACAAAAATTAACACCAAGACTTTAGAAATTATTTTTTCTGTCTTCTTTATCGATGAAAGTGTATCAAATAAAAAACAAAAGTGTTAAACCAACAAATATTAGCGATCTAGTGGTAGAACCGTACCCCACTCACGGTACTTATAACCTGGATTGTATTTTTCAAATGATGGATTTTATAATTGCGTAATTTAAGAAAATGGATGAATTAAACTTTTTAATTTTTATAAAATCGACCGAATTCGTTGGTTTTAATATTTTCCCTCGCCAATTAACGAATGGACTCTTTCTATTTCTTATGAAGCACTTGTATTATTCTTTTTGTAAGTTGTCACTTGTAACTATAAACAATTGTAGCCAAAAAAAATTGTATTTAGCTATGATTTTTTTTCGTAAAAAATAGTTGAATTATTCACTACAAATTTTAAGTCGTCGCTATTTAGCACCTTACATATTTTGTGACAATTTTTTTGTTGTCACTAAATCACAGATTGATTAGAGACAATAAAATTTTTGTCACCAATTATTTATATTATTAGTGACGAAAACAAATGTCATAATTAAATCTAAATTTTTATAGCTAAAACATATAATATTTAACTACGAACTCTAATTTGTCGATATTGTAACAACATCTTTTTTTAAATGAAATTTTTTTGTGTCCAAAAATTAATAAATTTTAAGACAAAAAATAATTTGTCATGAATTAGATACATTATTAGTGACGAAATAATGTGTCACCGATAACTTTAAATTCGTGACTAACACTACTTAACAAATGGCGCCAATTAATTTTTTGGTGGGAAACTTTAGTGGACAAAACTTTGCTACGGATTTTTATGTTTCGTCACTAAAAGTATGTGTCTCATATATTAATGCACAAAAAGTAAATTTTGTCACTAAAAGTGAACAATTAGTGACGATTTTGATGTCGTAGCTATATATCATATTTGTTGTAGTGCATGTCATATTATGTGATGGATGCATGGACTAATAAGTCCCCCATGGGTCCCAGACTAAGAGACATGTGGTGTGTATCATTAGGACATGCATGCATCACTCTATCTAATATTGCACTTCATTTGATTCTCATTTGTTGTGGTTATTAATAACTTATTGTGATTATGAACTTGTAAATTACCTGAAGTTTTGACTATATGTGTTAAAGTTCAAATCGTGATGCTCTATTCGTGCTCTATTGTATTTGAGTGAGAAATGTTGGATTAGGCTGATTACATGTTGCAAGTTGTAGTTGTGGAGGATCGATTGAAAGGTTAGGAGTACCCGTGTTCTATATTGCTTTACCTTGTGTTTAGTGGTTTGTTTGTTGGGTACCGTGTTGTTTGATACTTTCTCACTTGCTTCTATACTTGTGTAGGTTACGATCCCAGATCTTCGTGATTACTCTCTCTTCTCTTGTACATCTGAGGCTTAGTATGGAGATATGTGAGGTAACTGCTTGTCATCTCAGCGGGCCCTCTTACTCAATCATTATGACTTTGTTCTAGTCTAGAAACAATGGCATTGAGACTTGTATTTTCTTTCAAATATGTTGTAATACATTAGAGTCTTGTACATCTGACAACCTGGTTCTGAGGGATGTTATTGAGCTTGATTAAGTTATCCGCATTTGTGTTCTTTTGAGATTTCTTTCAGTATTATTTCCGCATTATCTGTATTTTTGGGTTTTAGACTGACTTGTCTTGGTGGGATAAGACAAGTGTCTTCACATTCATTTTTGGGTCGTGACAATTTATTTCAAGACTAAATTATCCCTGCCATATGTACATATTTACCAATACACCCCCTATACTTTTTTTTACAAAAGGAGATATTTTATATATAGTTACGTACTTAACATTACATTATCATTGTTAGTACAAGTGATTACAAATAGGTTACCAAAACGGGCTAGCTTATTACATATAGACCATACTACTATTTTCCTAGATGACACTCCATCTTTATCTGCGTTTAGCTTCTCCTTAGCAACATTAGGTGGAGTTAGTAGGATAAGATGATTAGTGGTCATAGTCAGCTTGGAACCTTATCTGGACAAAATGTCTACTACTTTGTTCCCCATCAAAAGCTATGGCGGACAATTGGATTCCCCAACTTCCTCAAAGTTGACCTGCAAGACATAATAGTAGAAGTGTAAGTTGGATGTATATTATCCAAGAGTTTTATGATTTCGATGGAATCAGTTTCAATTTCAATTGTCAGTAAATTATGCATGCAGGTAATGTTCAGGCCATTTAGAAGTGCATCCATCTCAATTATTATATGATTATGGCTATAATTTTTCTTGTAGAAGCCTAGTATCCAGGTTATGGTGGCATCTCTAATGATTCTGCCAATTCCAACTTTTCTTTTATGCTTCAAAAAAGCACCATCGGTATTCAGCTTGTAAACTCCGATAGGGGGAGGAAACCATTTGATCACAATATCAACAATAGCATTATGATTTCTTGGGGAATGGTCTTAGATAATAAATTCAATAGTTTTATTTATAACCATGAAAGTATAGGGAAGATCGATTTTACTATTGTGAGTATTATGGTTTTTGTTGAGCCAAATATGCCAAAGGGAAAAAGGCAGAATAGCGATCCACTGGTATGAATTTTGGACATTTGGGAAGCCATTGCTTTTGCTGGAAAGGAAGTAAGGATATGTTGATGCTTAAATCTAGCAAAAAATTTTGGGCTATGTGGCAGTCAAGAAATATATGTGTAATGGTTTCTTGTGTGAGTTAGCATATTGGACATATGGAGTTAGTGTAGATACCAATGGTTTAGGTATGCTTGTGTGGGTAATCGACCTTGTGAGCATAACCAAAGGAAGAATTGAGATTCTCCAAGATTTTAAGCTTCCATATCCATGACAAATAGTACAGATGATGTATAATAAGCTTGAGAAGTTTTTGGACTGATTTAGTAGTGAAGATTCCATTACTATTGAGAGCCCAATAAGGTTTATCGAGAGCACCTAAAGGATGGTTCTTTGAAGGGGTACTTTGAAGGATATTTTTGACCAATCCAAACACTTACCATTCTAAAGAGAAGTTATATCTAGCCAGTCTTCTCCTTGGTTGAGGGGACCATAAAGGATGGTTCTGAGAGGAGGAGTCTCTGGGATCCATCAATGATGCCATAAATTAATAGTAACGTTCCGTCACCGAGCTTCAAGTTGTGGCTTGGAAGCAAATTTTCCCTCTCAGGATAATGTTTTTCCAGATGAAGGACTGAGAAGGTGTGGCCAGTCTAGAGTGATACTTATGGATCAGAGTGTTGATCCATAAGGAATTATCATTAGTATAGAGACGCCACACGAGGCTACATAGAATAGTTTTATTTTTGACCTCGGCGGGTTGCAAGCCTAGACCACCTTTTTCTTTTGGCGATGCTACCTTATTCCAAGCAACATAATGAAGCTTTTTCTTTTGAGCAGTTGTTCCCCTTAGGAAGTCTCTTTATTATAATTTTTTTTGGGAGATTGAAATATTGCATAACATAAGCAGGAATGACGTTTAGGGTAGATTTTGCTGAAGTCATTCAACCAGTCGTAGTTCAGAAGTTAACTTATCAACTAGCAAGTTTTTTCCTCATGTTATCAATAATGTAATTAAAGTTTGTGGCCTTAGGCTTGTCATTTAAGATGGAAATCAAGATATTTACCAAAGATAGTGATGGGTGTAATGACAAAGAGATGTTGAACTAGGTCCCTAATATTACTATCACAATATTTGGAGAACATAGATTTTGATTTTGTGGAGTTAATTCTTTGACCAGATAAACCGAGGAAGAGGGACATGCTTTTATTCATGGTGTGAATGGATTTGTGGCTTCCACTAGATATAAGTGTTAAGTCATCCACAAAGAATATGTGAGAGAATTAGGGAGCCCTGGGTTGAATAGATACTGGTTCAGTGGAGAATATCCATTTGATGATTAATATAGTTGGATAAAAGTTCCATGCACAGAATAAAGATATAAGGCAGTATGAGATCTCATTGTCTTATCCATTTAGACGGAGAAAAATAATTAGTTTGAATTCCATTGACAAGGACAACGATGTTGGAAGTGCTAATACAATTCAAAATAAAATTAGTAACCTTAGGAGGAAATTTTAAGTGGAGAAGGATTTGATAGACAAATGACCGTTCAAGTCGATCAAAAGCTTTCTCAAGATAAATTTTAATACGGAAAAGGGCCTAAAATACCCTCGAAGTATTGGAAATGGTACAAAATTACCCTTCATCCACCTATTGGCTCCAAAATACCCTTGTCATCCACCTTTGGGTCCAAAATTGACCACTTATTTAACAGTTTTAAATTTAGACTATTTAAATTATCATTTTTTAAAGGGAAAAAGGACAAATATACCCTCGAACTATGGTAAATGGTATGCAGATACCCTCCGTCATACTTTTGGGACATTAATGCCCCTGCCGTCCAAAAACTATAGCACATATACCCTTTATACTAACGGACATACACGTGTCATAATCTTATCCACCGACCCGACATTCATTAAATATTGGATCGACGGATAAGATTGCGCCACGTGTCCCTATTTAGTCTTCGTTAGAGTGAAGGGAATGTATGCTCTAACTTTTGGATGGCAGGGGCACCAATGTCCCAAAAGTATGACGGAGGGTAACTGCATACCATTTACGATAGTTCGAGGGTATATTTATCTTTTTTCCCTTTTTAAAAATATGAGCGCTCAACTATTGGTTATAATTTAATTAATATAATTTATAAATCCACCCATTACACACCCATTACTAATTAAACCCGCCCCAAACCCTACCCAATTAATAAACCACCCTAAATCCCCCTATAAACATAACCATGCATGAACCCTTCCTTTCCAACATTGTCTTCCAACTTCTATAAAATGTCATGTGTTTGGAGATTGTCGTGTTTATGGGCTTACCATTTTTGCGGATTGCCGTGTTTGGTACCAAATTAGGTGAAGAGAGAAACACACTAGATATTATATATAAGTTGTCCAAGGGACTAAAATTTTCTCCAGAACACCTGTATTGGTACTAAGAGAGCATGATGAAGGTCATGACAGAAGACATAAGATATGATGAAACACATACTAATAAGTTATAAACCTATGAGACATTGACTGAGAAGAAGACAACGTTGGAAAGGAAGGGTTCGTGATTTTGTTTAATAGGTGGATTTGGGGGGGGGGGGGTTATTAATTTGGTCGGGTTTGGGGCGGGTTTAATTAGTAATGGATGGGTAATGGGTGGGTTTATAAATTATATTAATTAATTAAAATATAATTAAAAGTTGAGCGCCACATATTTAAAAAATATATTTAAACGGTTTAAATTTAAAACCGTTAAATAAGTGGTCAATTTTGGACCCAAAGATGGATGGCAAGGATATTGTGGAGCCAATAGGTGGATGAAGAGTAATTTTGTACCATTTCCAATTTTTCGAGTGTATTTTAGGCTCTTTTCCGTGTTTAATATAGGACGCCCTTCCTTACTCTTGATCCGGTTGAGATAAGATATAAGTCCTTAAAATTAAAATGTCATTATCACAAGCCTCGGTTGAGATAAGATATAAGCCCTTGAATTAAGATGTCATTATCACAAGCCCTACGTCTTTTGAGGAAACTAGTTTGTTAAGGGCCATAAGATTAACCAAGTGGTCGAAAGTTCTTTAGATGATTTGCATTTAGGGATAAGATACAAGAATATATTTTATTGATAGTTATCATTTATTTTCGCTCAATTTTTTTTTTTTTTTTTAAAACTAGTGAAACACAATAGGCTTGTCAAAAAGCTATTTTTCAGTAAACATAAATTGTTGATGGGCTAGTGGATATGGTGAAGGCGGATGTTCATCAGTCAAAATCAAGCTATGGCAAATCACAATTGACCCACCAAAATATCTTAGAGTTTCAAATTGTTGGTATGCGGGGAGCTGCTAGCCAGAAAAAATAATGCTCAAAGCTATACAGATTGTGGGTTCATCTTCTGGGTTTGTTTCCTATAGATTCAGAAATCCTCAACCCAATTCTGCCTTCTCCTTAATTTCAAGAAAACCCATTCTCACAACATCTGAAACTTTGTTATTGCCGGCTTCTCAACTACATAGTCACAAGTCCTGTTTTAGAGATTTTCGAATGTCTTCAACTCATTCAAAGTCTGCCGCTTCTTCATCTGTTGCAATCCAGTCAACTGTGAGTTGTTGTTGTTACAACTGTGCACTTCTTTTGATATTTTTTTTTGATTTACTGAAATTGATGACTCTAAAGTGTTTGATTGTGTGATTTCTGGTGCCATTTTGCTTGACTGATTGTTCTTTATATGTGGAGGTTGCATATTGGAATGGGATTAGATTACTTGAACTAAAACTATTTGTTTGGGTAGGTATGAATCAATTAGCTCTTTCACCTCTAACACAAATAACATAAGTGCGTTAATGGGTGAAGTAGATAGTTTAGTTGATTTCATAGGACAATTGTAAAGCCACCTATGTAGACTTTGATCTTGATGATGCCCTCTGGGGTTGTAAATCCCACCCTATCAGCTTTTACTTGATGGGTTTCTTTTTTTTGGCTAGCTAGCTCAATCTTGTTTACTTTATAGTTTCTCCACATCTTGCTTAATAATCAAGTGCCTACTTTGATTTGTTGCTCAAACATTACCAAATGTAAGCCTGATATCAAATCTTCAATTTAGATCTGCTTTATCTTCTACTCCCTTCGAGCAAAACTAGACATCCTAAGTCCAGATAGCCATATACTCTGCTGTAAAAAGCCTTTGAAAACATTGATGCAAACAACCATGTAATCTGTCCTTCAATTTTTGTCTCTTGGACGTAGTAAACATCACCTTTTCCACCCATGTATTAATTTTTATATGATACACCTCTTGCTTGCCTACTTCAGGCCCCTCACATTCCATGATACTATGGTGACTGTCATTGGTCACATGTTATATTGTAACCGCCCCTGCTTCTTCTGCCATTGCTTCCACACTCATGACTCTTCAGTTCATGGGATCCCTTTACTGCCGGAGTCATTTCCATGCACTTCTCTTCCTTATTCACTTCTTTTGCCTCATGCTATCTATCTTTATAAATAGTATCGTTGCTTCCTCTTTGCACCCCTTGATATCTATACCCAACTCTTTGGCGAATTCGATGATGTTCTGATGTATCCATGTAGGGACATCAAAGTCTGGATCTCCTCTTCCCCCCTGGGCTATGTTGGTTTAAAGGTATTGCATCTTCGATTGTTGACAAGCTGGAATTGTTTTCTTTACTTCTCAGCATAGCAGATTCTGGCATGCCACTATCTTCTCAAGGTTGGGGGATTTCAGAAATTTCTGGATTCTTTATCATTGCTTCCTCTTCTTCACTTTTTTCATGAGTTGGAAATATTGGCTTCAAGTTCGACTGATATTGGGTCAATTAAATGAGAGGAAACTTTTCCTTCTAATCATAGGCCTGTTTCTCTTGATTGGGGTGGAAAGTGGGACCTCAGCCACGCATGCCTTGTCACGTGCTGGTACAGCTGGCCAGTTCAAAATTTCAGGGTCATAGGAGGAACCCACGTGCCCTGCCACCTCTGTAAAGCCTAAAAGGCTTTCATCTTCTAATCCATCAGTTCCTTCATCAGACCTCTGGATCTTTGGATGTTCTTTGCTGCCTGCACCGTTAACCAACCTTGTCGGCGTCACAACCCAGATTGGGACTTTGAAGGTTAAATGTTCATGGACCAGCTCCACCGAGTTCGGAACAGAGTCGCTGTCTCCTCTCACCTTCATCCTTGCCCATTTGAGGTAGTTTTGTAACTCTGTTTCTTCTTCAGTTCTAATCCAGCCTCCGCATAAGTTTCCTATCTCATGGAAAATTTTCTGGGACCAAAGTTGGAGGGGCAAACCTACTACTCTGATCCAGACCTGGTTCGGCCTATCATGGATAGAAGTCAATGTCAGCGACCACCATTGTAGGTTGAACTTGTTGGATTTCCATGACCACTTTCCTCTTACAATGTGGTCTGCAGCTGGTTTGTTGGGAAACTCAAAGAGGAAACGATTGTGCCCCAAATCGTAGATGTTGATTCCATGCTTGTGCTTCCAAGTGCTTGCCACCCACCGTCAAATCTCTGATAGAGAGGCATATGGAATCTCCTCTGGGAGACATCCAACCACGCTTTTTGCTAGTAGTTCATTTTGATTTGTTGTTGTCGCATCTGTAATAACAATCGATTTCCCTTTTTGTTGAAACTTTGTAGCATTTATTCTCTTGTAGACCATTTATTGTTTCTGACAGTGTGGATATAAGAGACCCTCTTCTGTTTTCCTATGCCACATCTTAACTTCCTTCTGGGCTTTAGCATTTATGAAATTCGTTATTTTGGTAGCTATGTCTATCCATCCTGTGTTTTAGCGACTACTCGGGGATGATGATGACAACTCTTCTCTTACCCTGCACATTTAAAATGCTAACGTATCGACCATATTTGTTATAATTCCTCGAGCAGAAGAACTCTGTGAACGAGTCCCGAAACTTCCATCTATGGACTAAATTCCCCTATGCTTCTTTAAGAGCGAATGCTAGCCACTCCATCGTCTAGATAATACTCATCGTGGTCATCATGTTACGACCTCGTTCTACCCAGTCTTACCATGTTTCATCCCTAGAAACTACTCTGGTAATCTTGTAAGATTTGAATTCTACAGCAAAATAAATGGTATCGTCCCCCATGGCTGTAACAAAAAAAGAAAGGTTGGAAAGGAGTGGGGTTGAGGGAGGTTCTAGCAATGCAAGATCGGAAAAGGGATTCTAGGGGCCCAGAAGGGACCTGTAAAAGTTTACCTCGGGTAATGTGCCTGGGAGCATTCCGACTGAAAGTGATTTAAATTCTTTACCGATCCCTTTTATTGTCAATATGTCATTAGAAAATATTATAAAGCAACAAGCTTACATTTTCCTAAAAAGTCCTGCAAAAACTTTGATGTAAATATACTATCTGATGAAAAATACCTCATCACATCCTAACATCAACCTAGTGGTCAAAACATGCATACTTGTCCAAAATGGAACGCAATATGCAATCAGAAATAAATGGAAGTGGCTTCTTATTGCACATATCATTCTTCTAAATGCTAGCATGCCTATGATTCTAGGTATCTGATATATAATTGGTTGTCCAAGTTGAAAATACCAAGATCTGTTATGAACTGAGGCATTCAGCTGGAGTTTCTCTCTCCTCTTCTCTTCAGCCTCATCTTTTGTTTCTCTTCCTATAAACATTTTTTGCATGCCAGTTGTGAAGAATAATGAACCTTGAGCTTGTCAACCGAAAAGGTTAGCTTATATGTGAGGATTTCCCAACATCATATAAGGACATGAAAACTCATTTCTTCAATCAACATGGACACTCTAACACCCCACCCTGCACATCCGAGGGCTGGACATTTGAAGTATGACTAAAATAACATGGGGGCCAACATTATGTAAACCAAGTATAGGAATGAGTCAGATGCTAATACCATTTGAAGGAAAATGAACTTTGGGCATAACTCAACTCCAAAAGCTAGTTCATGAGGTGAGACTTGTCCAACATCATGAAAGGTTTTAACAACCCCTCTCTCAACTAATGTGAGATACTAAAATTTACCTATATGTTATTTAAATAGATCTGAGAGCATTTTGTGTTTCATAAATTGTTCAAGTTCCTTTATCTTTTCCTTGATCAATTTCAGTTCAAAGATTCTGCAGGGAAACATTTGCAAGATCAACTTCTGCCAGTTTTGTGGGGGCCCAAATAAGCATGAGATACCTGATGGTGAGGAAAAGGTGAGAGCTATCTGCACTCGTTGTGGGAAGATTACCTATGAGAATCCAAAAATGGTAAGATTTTCATTAAGCTTCACTGTCTAAATTTCCGCTTGTATTTTCGAATCAAATGCAAACTAGTCATTGTATTACTTCTTGCAATTGTAATGATCACATTATTTTTCCTTTGTCTTTTCATTGCCTACATGTTTGGTGGTTAAATTTCAGTATTGATGGTTAAATCTGGGAATATTCATTTTTGTTTAGAATCAGTTTATAATCACCCAGCCAAATCAATTTTGTGACCATGGTTCAATTATAAAGTCTATGGTTTGAATTTTTTTATTATTTTATTTTTGGTTTCAATATGGGGGACAGTTTCAAATATGTATACACCTAATCATATCCAAAGGTGTAGTATAATGGTCATTGAGGTGAGTGCAAATCTTAGAGATCAGGGTTCGAATCCCCGTTGAGACAAAAGAAAAACACTAGATTATTTCTTCTCTATCTGCCTAAGATTTGGAAGTGTGCCACATAATCTACTATGCTTCTTTTCATGTCGTTCCACTAGTAGACCTCTTTATGGTCATGGCATGTCTTCGTGGAACCAGGATGAATAGAATACCATGGGCAAGGTGCTTCACTCATAATCTTCTCTTGAAGCCCTTCAATATTGGGAACACATAATCTATCTTGGCACCTTAAGGTGCCATCTCCTGCGAGCTCAAATCCTGTGACTCTGTGTTGGCGGAACCCCTCTTTATACTGAAGTAACTAGGGGTCATCACACTTCTTCTCTTTCACTGTTGCCGGTAAGGATGACTTTGTAGTATACTGGACAACTACTTCACCATCTTCAGAGTCCATGAGTCGGACTCCTAAGCTTGATAATCTGTTAATGTCTTTGACTGCCTGTTTCTTTTCTGCTGGCAAATGTGCTAGACTCCCCATATACAGTTGGCTATAGGTGATTTGATAAATTTGATTGGCAATACTTTGTTTGTTTATTCATAGTCTCCCCCTACTTCTGCTCTCATGAATCTAAGATTGTAATTACCTTTTGGTGTTGAGTCTTCTTGTATATATTCAAATGGTTGCCTATTCAAATAAAGAAGAGGTTTTAGCCTTACATACCTTGATTCCAATCGTTAGTGTATTACCATGATCAATTGCTCCTTTGCAGCTTCAATCTACTAGAATGATGATAATAACACTAATATAAGCAGAAAATCAAGAAGCTCGGCCAGTTACACAATATGACAAACATTTGACAAGCGACAAGCTCACAAAGTTCTCAATTTATGACATTCTTCATACTTGTGCTTTCTTGTCAAAATCAACAGATCAACCGCCTCCTACGAGACCTTCGAATCTTCCTCCAACCATATAACAACCAAAACAACCCTCCAGACATATCAATTACTACAAATTAGTTTATTGAAAAGGGAAAAACTCGGGCTCACGGCTTCCGATCACCATTCCTTGAGTCGAGCTTGTAAACTATATTTAAAAGGCCATTAGAATCTCTTATATATTGGTAGAAGAATATTCATACCTCACTTTGAAGAAATCCAAGTTCCTTATACTTGAGTTCACCAAAGAAGCAAACATATTAGGTGGCAAGATAGGGGAACTTCCCACCACCTATCTTGGCATGCCTTTTGGGAGCTAAGAGTAAATCTTTGAGCATCTGGAACTCTGTGATGGAAAAATGTGAAAAGAAGTTGGTGAACTGGAGAAGTCAATACTTATCCTTGGGTGGTAGAGTCACACTTATCAACAGTGTTCTTGATGCCATGCCAACCTATATGATGTCCCTCTTTCCTATGCCTGGGAAGATCATTCAGAGGCTGGACACAATCTGAAGAAATTTTCTTTGGCCAGGTAATGGAGAAGGGGAGAAGAAATTTCATTTGGTTAAGTGGGATGTTGTTATATCCAACAAAAAAGAGGGAGGTTTGGGAATTAAGAATTTGAAAGCCCACAATAAGAGCCTTCTGCTAAAATGGCTCTGGAGACTAGCAACAGATGATCAGAGCTTATGGAAGGACATTATCATTGCAAGATATGGAAAGGAAGGACCATGGACTACTAAGGAGGTTAATACTCCTTATGGTGTGGGTCTATGGAGAACTATTTGAAACCAGTGGCCAAGAATGTGGAGTAACTCTGTGATTAATGTGGGAAATGGGAGGAAAACCTTGTTCTGGAATGATATATGGGTGGGACAAAAACCTTTGAGACAACAGTTCCCAGACATTTATATTCTCAATCAGCAGAAAATGGCTACAATTCTAGAAGTCACAAATGAACAAGGATGGAACCTGACTTTCAGAAGGTTCCTCAATGACTGGGAAGTGGAGAGAATGACTCAGTTCTACAATACCTTGGAACAAGCCAAGAACCTCACTTGTGAGGAAGACAAATTGATATGGAAGCTGGAGAAAGATGGCAAGTTCAAGGTGAATTCAGCCTACAAATTACTAGACATTTCAACTGGAACCAAGGAGTTGTGGCCTTGGAAGATGATCTGGAAAGGGAAGATACCACATAAGGTGGCTTGTTTCACATGGCTTGTTGCAAGACAATCTGTTCTGACTCAGGACAACTTAATGAAAAGAGGAAGGGACTTATGCTCCAGATGTTTTTGTGAATCTGAGACAGAGACAATAAACCATCTTTTTTTGCATTGTAAAGTGACTGAGAAACTATGGAAGTATTTCATTAACTTGAGAGGTATCACATGGACCATGCCTAGAAATACTGCAGAAGTCCTAATCAGTCAGGACACAAGGAGAGATGGAAGATTGTCCCTGCCTGTATCTGGTGGACAATATGGAGGGAGAGAAATCAAAGATGTTTTGAGAACAAGAGTATCCCTTTCCAAAGCATTAAAATGAATTGTTTAGTGACCTTTTACTTTTGGTGTATTCATACTATTCCCAAGGATCCGGGGGACATCACCCTATTCTTAAATAGTTTATGAGGGAGATAGGTGTTTAGATTCTATTTGACAAACCCTCTATACTTTTGCTGTAATTACTACAGGAGTTCACTATTGGTGTACTTCTCTGTTTATAATACCAGTTAACTTTCTCAAAAAAAAAACATACTGAACCTTCGAGAAAACAACATGGGTAAGGATGATTCATGAGCTAGGATGAAAAAATTTCAGTTGATTCCTTGGAAAATTCACTTATCTTGACCTTAGGTGGTGTGGAGGACAAAATCTCTTTAGAGACAATCCAAAACGTGAAAGAACAAATGCCAAATGAAATCCCTAAGCCCCAATTTATAAAACAAGAGTTTTGGGCTTTTGGCTGCCATGTGTCCCACATGCAGTTAGGCTTAGCGCAGGTCCGTAGTAAAACATGCATAACTTTTTGTAATGAAGTCAGATTGACGAGTGGTTTGTTTCGTGGGAAACTAGATTCAAACACCTATAATTTGATGTAATGATCATCACATAAATCCTCATAGTCTAGGAGATATACCCTTTCAAAGTTGACCTTTTCGCGGTACGTAAATGATAAACCATTCGTAGTCGCTTTTGGCTTAACTTAAACATTAAATCTCTTATGAATCTGTAACCTTGCAACACCATAATATACTGACCCTTAACTTATATACCCATTCTTGACCTTATAATCCCGTGGTTGGACCAATTCGTCGATGTTAGACTAGTTGTACTTGAACTTAAAGGCACAGGGTATAACAGTTAACCCTGAGTATGTACTAGTGGGAGATAGTAGGTATCTGGTGGAATTGTCGAGGTGCTTGCAAATTGGACTGTACTCCATCATTATAAACAGTTAATATACCTAACTGCACCTAGTAATCAATATAGAACGTATGGCAAGATGCTGCAGTGCAGCACAAGTTTTTGCTTGGTCTTTGTAATTCTGATGTTACAGAGACTATGCAAACCCTGTTTTGTTTTATTTTGTATTTTGGATTAATAGTTTGGGAGCTTGCTAAACTTCAGGTCGTTTTTTCATGGGGAAACAGTTATGGTTATTTTACCCATTTGAGCTGCACACCTCCAGGAGGGATGCTCAAGCCGCTCTCCGAGAGCAGCCCTCCACTGAAATCTTAGTGATTCTAGTTGTTCACTAATATGAACCTCATGGAGTATAGTTGTTCTTATTGTAAACTTTGAGGTCATAAGACCAAAATTACTCTTTCATAGTAGCCACATGAATTAACATTGTTCTTTCTTCCATTGTTGGTATTATTATTCATTTGTGCAACACACATCAAGCCCGGAGCTTTCTCCTGCTTCTTACTAGGGGGTAATATTTGTAACGGTTTGTTCTCAAATACAGGTTGTTGGTTGCCTTATTGAGCATGATAAGAAGATACTAATGTGCAGGCGGAAAATTCACCCATCATATGGACTTTGGTATGTGTCTGCCAACCGAGTTTAGTGAGAAGGGAGGACTTTCACTCACAACCTCCTAAGGAAGTTCTCTATTAATTCCCAGCATTCAGAAATGTAGAGAGTACTGAAGTAATTCGAATTCCAGTATAGTAAAGTTTATCTTCAAATAATGTTGTACTGGTAGGACGCTCCCAGCTGGCTATATGGAGATTGGTGAATCTGCTGCTGAGGGAGCAATTAGGGAAACCTGGGAAGAGGCAAATGCAGAAGTAGAGGTTCAATCACTTTTTGCTCAATTGGACATCCCTCTTATAGGCCAAGTTAGTATAAATTCTTGAAGATGGTATTTACCAACTATGAATTATGTCCGATATTGGTGATAATTATTTTTTCCTCCTCTTTGCAGACGTACATGATTTTTTTGGCGAAACTGAAAAATCCCCACTTTTCACCTGGTCCAGAATCATCAGAATGTCAGCTTTTTGAACTTGATGATATTCCTTTTGATTCTTTAGCATTTTCATCAATGCTAGTAACCTTGAATCTGGTAAATTTTTATGCTACATGGTTAAATATTTAACTTTATAGAACATATATGTATGTTCTGTGTATATATGTGTGTTCATTATAATTTTATCTCTCTTATTTCATGTCATTGTAGTACATAGAAGATATTAAAGTTGGAAGACCGAAGTTTCATTATGGCGTCATTAACAAGAGGTATGTTGGTCACCCCATATTATAGTTTTCACTTAGTTATAAGATCCTCTGCGAAGCTTTAGTAATCTGTTGTTACGTTGCTAAAACTCTTCAAAATGATTGCCGCACCCATATCGACACAACATGGATGTGAGTGTGGGTGTGAGATCCACATAGGATTTGGTCAACTTACCTTGGGTACTTTGACTACATCTATGGGCGAGAAGTATAGATTAATTGGGTATTTGGTTTGATTTTGGGTTTATGTCATATACATATAGTTATATATGGTATGAGCATGATTTGCTATTATATCTTATTCTTATGAATAAAATATTACTCCCGCTATCCCAATTTATGTAGAATCCTTTCCTTTTTAGTCTGCCCAAAAAGGAATGTGACCTTTCTATAATCAGAAATAACTTGACTTCAAAATTTTCCTTTTACCCTGATGAATTGATTTATAATCACACAAATGTCTCAGGTTTGTTTTAGACCACATACTTCAAAAGTCTTTCTTTTTTTCTTAAACTTTGTGCCAAGACAAACGGTGCCACATAAATTGGGACGGAGGGAGTAGGTGCTTATAAAGAATCAATTTTTTATGAGTTTTAGTTCACTAGCTTTGATTAATTGAGATATATACTTCTATGTTATAATATACATTTAGTGGCCATATCCTAACACCCGTATCCGCACTCAGATACATACCCCCAAATCCTAAAATTTATGTGATGAAGAATTTGACCTTGAGATCCACACCTATATTGTATTTCTGCACCTGAGTCCAAGCAAATTAGGTCTATTGTTCAAAGTATGCTAGATATGTCCTATTTGAACGTGTATGACAATAGAATAGAGTACTTTCGATTTGAATAGTATTTATAGCTCGTCCAATAAGATGAAATGTCATTTGTTTGAAGAAGTAACTAATAGGAGAAATCCCAAACTGTGAATGTTCTTTTTATTTGCTGTGCTGCAAAGGTGCTGTTTTCTTTCTTATATTTGGTCACTAGAGTGTTGGCTAAAACCTGTCTGTATATTTCTCATTTTCCTGGAGAGGCTCCACTATCAGTCTTCTGGTTATTAGCAAGCTGTGAATTGTAGGTATACTCGACCATCTTGTCTTTAAATATCCTTTGACTGGAAAAGAGAGAAGATCCTCTAATAGTAACTTGATTAACGTCAGTACTATGAGTATGCTTTGCACTGGTGATGGTTGTGCATTTTTACGCTTGCCCTTCAAATTTATTTCTCAATTCCTTGGCATTAAAATTATTTTCTCACTTCGTTGAGCTTCAGATTAAGTTCTCTGAAATTGCAATTTAATTTATCTGTTTGGCTTTCTTTGCAAGACTAGCCCCAACTCTATGGAGCCACATTTGGCCCCTCTTCCTATCCTAATCTTTGGTGAAGCTTAAATTAGTGTAGAGTAGTTAGCTGTCTCTGTCTATTAAGAACAGTGGCAAGTTCATGTTTCCATTTCTTTTTAGCTCCTTGGATTGAGATGACTTAAGCTGGTAGGGTACCCATTTGTTTCTTCTAACATTTATTAGAACTCTGGATGTGATGAGCACCCAAGAGTGCAACCCAGCGGTCAATGAGGTGGGAGAAAACCTTGTAGACAAGGGTTCAAATCCCAACAAAGACAAATAAGGCTAGTTCATTTCCCCTTGTCTGTCTAACCTTGGTCGACATAGTTACTCGATACCTATGCTGGTGGGAGGACAGGTACTGGCGGAATAATTGAGGTGCACACAAGTTGGCTCCGATACGACTATTATCCCCCCAAAAGGATTGGATTGACATGCATGCGCAGGCTGGCTCAAACACCACTATTATCCAAAAAAAAAAATAACAGATTGGATTGACATGCATTGCGTTGTATATAACCCTATCTCTCAGTGGAATAATATGTATCTGTCGGATGTAGGGTGACACGTTTTGACCTTGGAGAAAATGTCTCAAACAATTTGACTTTCAAGTTGAGATACATGTTATTACTCCCCCATTATTCAGTTCATTTTAAATACTCCCTCTGTCCAAGTTCCAACAATACTTGTCCACTATCGACTTTGCACACTTCTTAAGAAACTATAAATGGAAGGATAATTTTACTATATCATCCTTTGAATATAATACATACAATGTCTTGAAAAATGTAAAAGGAAAATGACTATAATTAATGATAAGGGTAAATTAGGAACTAAGTGTAAAATTATTCATTGATTTCATAAAGTGGACAAGTATTGTTGAACATCCCAAAATAGTATAATGGACAACTATTGTTGGACGGAGGGAGTATTAACTTATTTTTCCACTTCTGATGCTTGACTTAAAGGGTTGAGCTTTTGCTGAAAACTAGGATGTTTGAGAGTTAAAGCCTAAAATAGTTTGACCTGGAAAGGTGTATCTGGCTGTTGTTGCTTGAAAGTTGAAACTGCACTACACTATGGCTCTTGGCTTTTTTTCTGCCAAGAGCTTTTCTTTAAACTGTATTTCCTTATTCCTTTCCATTGCTTATGTGTTTCCAGGCCTGGGACAAGCCCTTCTGAAATCCATGCTTACACTCTGGATTTTCATATGCAATCCTGAGAAGCAGATACATTATTATCAGGCACCAGAACGCGGTTGGTATGTTCGTCAAGATAGAAAGAGCTACGGCGTTTTCATCAAAGCTTTAGTTGTGTACTTGTGTTGATAGTTCCATTCTTTCTAATCAATCATGTAGTGGTAAAAGTCTTCCTGATTTGAGTTGTTCAAAGTTGACTTATGATGGGTGCAGACTGAAGCTTATAAGATGGGACACATCCACATTGAATTCATTATAAGATTTACATCAATTGTGACAACTGATACAAGAATTAATAAGCAATGAAAACACATAATATATCCAACCAAACAATGTTCACTTATCAAATAGTAGTACCAATTTAATCTAGATTCATATCAGGTGTGACAAGTCCTGAATTTTGGGCTGGATGATGACCAGAAATACCAAATGAAAAAGAATACAAATTAACCTAATAAAAAATACTGCTCCCTCTGTCCCATTTTATATGACTTATTTTTATTTTAGTCCGTCCAAAAAAGAAAAACACATTTCTATATTAAGTAACAATTTAACTTTAAAATGCTCATTTTTATCCTTAATGAGATGAATTATAGTCGCTCAAATATCTATTATTTATTTTAGACCACAAGTTTCAAAAGTCTTTCTTTTAACTCTGTATCGAGTCAAACTAACTCATAAAATGAGACAGAGGGAGTATATAATAAGAATAAAAACAATTGTGATGAGGAAAGAATTTAGCAAGTAACTCTTTTGACGATTCATGCTTGCCTAAATGAAGGTATAACTGGATTTTTCTCTTTCAATTAAAGAAGTGGACTCCACTTATAGGATTGCAACTGTACAAAGTATGCATAGATATTTTTTATAGAGATGCATTTGTAGTGGTGGAGCAAAAACAAGAATTTACTTGAACAAAATTCAACAAAACTTGTCTTATGCTGCTCTGCTGTTCCTTCAAGTTAATTTGCTATCAATTTTTTCATATTTTTATAATATTCCATCAAAATTCACCTGTTGTAATCCAAAAGGAGAAGAGGGAAAGAAAACACAACTATTTCATTGAACAAAATCGAATCGAAAATCGAATCAAACAGCAAATTGAAAAATAAAATTTGACTAGTGATTTGATTTGACTTGGTTTGGTATTAAATAAAAAACATCCGACTATACTTGGGTTGGTTTGGTATTCCGATTGTACTTGGGTTGGTTTGGTTTTAACTAAAAAAAGTTAATCTGAGACCAAAACAATCCGACATTATATATATAAATTACTTTGATATAATTTATAAATATTTCTTATATTTTTCATAGTAACTCTAATAAAGCTCGAATCAAAATCAAATCAATACTAATGCTAACAAAAAAATTCAATTCAATACTAAGAATGACAATAATATTGAAGAGTTGTTCTTTAATTTTACATTGGTTTAGGTAATTAAAATACATAACCTAATTCAGATTTAGTCAGGATCCAATGTGAGTATCGGATACTGGGTGAGAAATCAAAAAAGAAAGTCATGTAATTACTACTTATTAGACTTATTTTTGCATGATTTAGTACTTTTAATTATGATCAGTTTTTATGACCTATTAATTTCCAATATTTGTTATATGCAATTTCATTATTTTTTAATTTTTTTGGTCATCACTAATCTCATATTTTGTCTTATTTTCTTTTAAAATACCTTAGATGATTGTATTTTGGTAGGACTAAAGATATATTTAAAGTACAAGTTAATTATATGTTTGTTACTTTATCGGAGAAACCCGAAAAAATTCGAGGTTACAAAATTCAAGTTTTATCAGTTTAATTTGGTTTATAGATTTTAAAATCCGATAATAATGATTTGGTTTGATATTTGAAAACACTAACTCAACCCAACCCGATCATGTACACCCTTAATTCACCTATCAATTTGTTACGAATGAGAAGGGGAGCTAAGGATTTTCTTACATGAATAATATATTTTATTTGATTAATTATGCTTTTAAGTGTTACTTTATTTTTATTACTATATATGACATAATTTTAGCTTTAATAATCATTTGATGTAAATCTGTACTAAAGTTTAGGAGAGAAGAATCAGAGAACAACATAATTGTACTCACAAGATTCATAAATAAAAATCACATTTATTTATTTTGCTTGCGGTTAATTTTCGGCGTTTACGAAAATTTGTTGCGACCATGCACATATATAACTCGTATAGTACCTTTCTCAATAATCATAATGTTCATATCAATACACATTCATATCATGAACACACATAGACTAATTTTTCAGAATATATATTACCCTACATATATATAACACTTTTTAAATGAACTACATAAAAGTGAAAATGCTTAATAAAAATAAATAAAATACACAAATGAAAAATCGATTTTGAAAATATAATAACAGAATAGTTTATTTAAGAAATTCACTTGATGATCATTCATATGGTAAATCTAAATAATAAAAACATATAAAGGAGGAAACTTCTAATAGTTTATTTGTTAATACATACTGAACTGCATTAACAATAGTACAATTGGATTTTAAAAAAATATGCTCCTACATTATGTTTAGGTCACCTATTCTATTGGAACAGACTACGCAAACAAAGCTTGAAATGACTTAGAATCTTCAATGGAAACAATCTTCTTTTTAGTTCCTTCCAATTACTCCTTCAACAATAAAAGTTGATTTAAATTTTGACATTGTTCAACATCTATATCCTCCACCCAATCACGAAGACTTTTCCTTCTCGGAGTCAATGATGATCTCAACTCCGAGGATCCACTAGAAACAACAACATCATAATCATGAAAATTTATCCCTGATGTTGATTGTTTCATGCAATCAATGTTGGAAAAATGCCTGTTGATAGCAGTGTTAACGTCTTCGTAAGTATAAGTCCTTCCAGTGGGTGAAAGAACAACAGAGGCAACTTGAGAACCTGTCAAGGATTCAAGTTCTTCATTTTTCTTGAAAAGTCCTTTCCTTCTTTTGGAGAATGTCACCATTCTAGAACTTTTCTTTGTAATTTTCTCGATCTCTATTTTCTTCTTTCCTGTGCCCATTCTCCTTAATCTCCTCTATGTTTTTGTTCTTTTTCAAAAAATAGAATTTCCTTAATCTCCTCTATGTTTTTGTTCTTTTTCAAAAAATTAGAATTTTCTTTGAAATTTGGGATGCTTTTTAGGTTTGATGTCAGTGTTTATTTATAGGGAGAAAATCACATACCGTTTAAGTATAAATTGGTAGTTACCTATTGAAAATTGGTAGTTACCTAAATTTTGTGTGTATATATAGACTCTAATCCAATCTAATAGAAGGAAGGTTGACCGGTTTATTTTCTGAGGTTTGACTTATTAATTGTGATTATATAGTAATTGGAATTTGGAAGTAAGCAAAATATACAAAAAGGATGTCGAATTATTTTATGTTAAAAAGATGATAAAATGATCAAAATGGTCCTTCGTGGTCATTCCTTAATTTACTTGATTGAAATAGTTCTTAATATATAATAAACGTGCTCATTTTGGTTCTTAATATATTTTACTTGATTGAAATGGTCTTTAATGTATAACAAAAGATGTTCATTCTGGTCCTTTACCCCAAACCTAATATTTTTATTTTAAAAATTATTAGATTTAACTGTAGATCCCATGTGACTAACAAAATTCACCATTGTTATCTTATTTAATTTGTTAACTCTAAAGAAAATCTTTATGAAATCTAACATCATTGTCTTTACTTCTTTAATAAAATTTACTATTTTCTCTTGCTTAAAAATCTAACATTCTCTTTTAAATTATCTTTTCTTAAGATTTCATGACTAAGTCGCTAGCTAAGGCGACATTGAGCCTACTAATCGTTCCTTTACGAGTACATGAATAGGTGAAAGCATCGAGAGGATGACACTTTCAAGAAACGATTATCCACCTCGTTACAGTTGGACAATCATCGAGTCAGCCACCTCGTTGCAGTTGAATAATCATTGAGTTGTCCACCTCATTACAATAGACATCATTGCATTTTCATTTGCCAAGAGAGCCATTGCATAATTAGTTACCCAGGAGGCCGTCATGATACGAACATCAAAGACGTCTGAAGGGCATCCGTAAGACACGTCAAATACTAGAGAGGATTTGAAGTGCAACTTGCCAAAGTTATAATATCTATTCCACGTTGAAGTCGGAGGATGCTGATGTTTGAAGGATATTTATAAGTCGCATCAATTCGGAGGTGAAAGATGTACACCCTATCTATTCCACGTTGAAGTTAGAGGAGGCCAACATTGAAGGATATTTAATATGCTGCGTCAATTCAGAGGTGAAAGATGTGCCTCCTATCTATTCCACGTTGAAGTCGTTGGAAGCTGACGTTTGAAGGATATTATAAGTCACATCATTTTGGAGGTGAAAGATATGCACCCAATTTATTTCACGTTTAAGTTGGAGGAGGCTGATGTTGATGGATATTTATATGTCGCATCAATTCAGAGGTGAAAGATGTGCACCCTATTTATTCCACGTTGAAGTCGGAAGAGGCTGATATTGAAGGATATTTGATATGTCGCATCAATTCAAAGGTGAAAGATGTGTACCCCATCTATTCCACGTTAAAGTCGGAGGAGACTGACGTTGAAGAATATTCATGAGGCACATCACTGCCGGTGGAGGTAGTGTGAATTTCCAAGAGTGTTCATTCATATTAAATTTGGGATTTGGGATGCTTTTTAGGTTTGATGTCAGTGTTTATTTATAGGGAGAAAATCACATACCGTTTAAGTATAAATTGGTAGTTACCTATTGAAAATTGGTAGTTACCTAAATTTTGTGTGTATATATAGACTCTAATCCAATCTAATAGAAGGAAGGTTGACCGGTTTATTTTCTGAGGTTTGACTTATTAATTGTGATTATATAGTAATTGGAATTTGGAAGTAAGCAAAATATACAAAAAGGATGTCGAATTATTTTATGTTAAAAAGATGATAAAATGATCAAAATGGTCCTTCGTGGTCATTCCTTAATTTAC